>JAUZSU010189768.1:0-12135 GCA_034780255.1 Parotocinclus maculicauda
CCAGTTTGAGCAAGCCTATGGCGACAGTGGAAAGGAAAAACTCCCTTATTTACGAGGAAGAAACCTTGAGAGGACCAAGACTCAGAAAAGGGACCCATCCTCCATGGGCGGCATGCATGTTACCTATAATAATTATATTATTTTACTTAATTACAATGTAAAATAACACAAAGATAGATTTAAGATAAGACACCGCATTCCGGTGTGATCCAGTGATGGTGGGACGGGGGGGGGGGATCCTCCGCTCCGAGAGAAGAGACCGGAGCACCTCAGGAAAAAACAAAAAAGTGCAGTAAACATTTGGAAATACTATTCAAAAGCCTGAGTAAATAAATATGTTTATCATGTCCAGAAACAGTGTTTACTTTTCTGGGCTCAGAGGCGTCTAGGACGGACCATCATCTATTGGAAACGTGTGAAACTGAAACTCAGGTCATTCAGTATTACAGATCATTTTTGGCAGGACTCCATGCGCTCTGGTCCAAAGAAAAAATGGACCATCCAGACTATTCCATGGACTATCAAAACATAAGTCCAGAAGCCAGAGTCTGTCATGGTATGGGTCTGTGTCAGTGCCCAAGGTCATTTTCAGCTCTCTAATGGTAGCATTAATCTTTACTAGATATGTTTTTCTGCAAAAGGGTTAGGACTTAAATATGTAGATCCCTCATAAATATTTCTTTAAGGTACATTGTTTTTTTTTTGTAAAAATTCTCACACCTTTGTTGACAAACTGGAGATGCTGCTTTTAATCCAAATCTTAATTTTAATCACTTGTTGACATCACCTGTTTGATCACATCATTACTAAGTTGAATTCATTACTTGGTCTAAATTGCCCCATCCAAACTACTTTTGAAATGTGTTGCAGGTCTGAAATGCAGGAACGGATGTTTATTAACAAATAAAATATCTCAGGTTCATATTGTCTGCACTGAAATAAAATTTAAAGAAAATGTAACAAACACTGCATTCTTTTGATTAGCACTTTCCATACCAGCCCCAACTTTTTTTCTGATTTGGGGTTGTACTATTTACATTAAAATGTACTCCCTATAGCAGACATGCTTATCTAACTGATCCAAACAGTTTAAGGTTGATGATCAGCACACAGATGAAGCTGTTGTGGAAGAGCAGCAGCATGGTCAGTAATGATGCTCCTTCTCTCTCGTGCACAGCAAGTGTGACCACTAACAGGCTGATAGGGGCTCTAGCAGGGACCGTTCTGGCCCTGGGGGTTCTGTTCGGAGGCACTGGGTGGGGACTTGAGTAAGCATCCCTCTCTCCATGGTGCTGCTGCCCTGTGTGTGACAGTGCAGTGTCCCCGTCTCTGCTTGTGTGCATTTCTGTTGTGGGTGTGTGTAGTGCTTTATTATGTAACCTGTAATCATGGTGATGGATGTGGTATCCTGTGGGTTGTTGTAAGGTCCTCTTTTCTCTGCTCTGTTGTTTCTCTCACTGTTGTTCAAGACTGTGATCGTTCACACTCGTGAGCTCTAATCTCAGAGGGACTCACTAAGGGGGCTTTGCATGGGGCTTTAATCTTTGGTGTTCAGTAACATTTACAGCCTGTTCGGACATTGTCCATTTGTTTGTATGTCCACAGTCCCATGAGGTTATTATCCTTAAGATTAAGGTTATTAATCTGATGTAAACCATATATAACCATATATATAAACCATATATTAGCATTATCTGTTGTAGTAAAGTCAGTTACGAATAACAGCACAGCCTCTGGTGCAGAAGGGTTTACAGTACTGTGCAAAAGTCTTAGGCCACCATTAGATTTGTTGTTCTCGAAACAAAGGTATAATGGCCACATATATCGTTGGAGAATTAGACCCAAAAATTGTTACGAGGCTTACCTCAAACTCTCAGTCCGCTCGCGACTCGCCCCAGTAGCTGTTACAGAGCGTCCGGTGACGCCGGTCATATCCCGAGTTTAATTGACGCGTGATAACGAACACCTCAATTCAATTCAAATTTATTTACATAGCGCTTTTTATAATGGGGCATTGTCTCAAAGCAGCTTTACAATATTATATTATCTTAAAAGGCCAATCCCAAATTGAGCAACCCTAGGGTGAAAGTGGCAAGGAAAAACTCCCTGAAAGTAATAGGAAGAAACCTTGGGAGGACCAAGACACCTGGGGTCTCTACTATATAAGTACGAGCCCCAGCGTTGTTCAGCGCCACGTCGTCACATACATACACAGTGCGCTCGGTCTTCCACTCGCAACGAGATTTGTAATCGATCATTTACGGCCAGTCAGTAATGTCCCGGGGCTTATAGTGCTGACTGACGCGTACAGGGGAAACCCCTGAGGTATCTAGCGGTTCAGGGATAGATTCAGGGTTTCCAGTTCCGTACTTGCTCGGTCCCTACCAAGCCTCACTCCAGCCGGCCGCGCGCTCCATTTCAGACGGGTCTCGGCTTGGCTTCCTCGTACACTTATCGCACGCTTGAGCTCACGCTCGCCCTCCGGCGTTTCGGGGCTCTTCCGAGCCACTCGATTTGGGAAGCGTAACAAATCGGCGCTTTATCGTGCTCACCGCACGTCTGCCCTCTGGCGCTTCGGTGCGTATCACCGCAGACTCACGCACACGTCAGCTGTGGGTGCCATTCCCATTCGGGACGCATCACAGCTGTGTGATTTCACCTTTTTTGCTTTTGTATATTGGAGAACCTTTTCCTCTGCCTCCTTTGTTATTTCCCCATTCTTATTGTACGTCGTTGGGTTCCTTCGTTCCTGCGTCCTTGGGTCCAAACCCGCATCATAACAAAAATGTCAAACTTGTTTTTGTTTCTCAATAATCGTCTTTTTCACGGATCTCCACTCCATTCTGAGAGCGTGAGTGTTACCATGCCTTAGCCATTTCGCCCTGCTCCCCTTCTGAAAAGGTGGCTTTTTGGCTGCTACCCTTCCAAAAATTTATTCCTGATCAAGCTGTAGAAGACTTGTGGAAGGGTCAGCTTGGCATCCTGATGATTTCTCAAGTGTAAGGGGAGAGCACACTAAATACTCGCCACTGTATATAAAAATTTTTCTGGTTTTGTTCCAGCATTTTAACCCTGAATACACATTTTCTCTATTTTTCGGTTGTATTTTAATAAAGAGGCTGAGATTTCTTATATTATTACACCAAAATTATGTCATAAAGACTATAATGATAAACAACCTGTATTAATCTTTATTTTTATATTAAAACAGACTGGCTTGGGAGTTGTTTATCATGGAGGAAACACTTTTTATAGCTGGTATAAAACAAGCATGAGTGTGTGTCTGTTCAGCAGTCTCTGTTGTAATAATGTGGATTGCAACATGTAGTGAAATGAGATCAATGCCATTTTCCTCCTCCACGACAGGTCCTAGCGCCACCAATCTGATCATCGGCTCCATCGCCGGAGCCATCCTGGTGGCAGCCATAGTGCTTGGGGGGACAGGCTGGGGCTTTAAGTAAGGAGAGGCTCGCCTGTGTTTGTAGATTTTTTTAATAACATATCCCATCCAGCAATTGGGCTTCTGCTACAAGCAAATAATATGGCGTTTTTAATGTTATCCTGGCAGAGGCACGTCTTTTTGTAAAATGATTGACGGTCAGGCTTTAGGAGTGAGATACTGAACTGTAGCAGAAACTCAAATGAACTGGAGTAGTGTAGTTCTAAGCTTGAAATGCATGTAAATATAGACTGTAGAAATTCAAGCCTATGAAACCGGATTTGAATTAAGTCAGTATTTGTACATGTATATCTAAACTGTCCATCACTGATGTGCTGCCAGTGACCTCTTGTGCTTGGAGTGAGGCTCACTTAGCATTTTTGCACAGATAGAAACGACATGAACATTTTTTATTCATTTGCATTTCCACTAACTGGTAAACATAAGGTTCATTTGTTACGGGGGCACCCTTGCCAGGTGCCATCCTTGGCCCTGCACCTCAGTGGAGGTATCTGGTAAACACAGCATGAGACCAAAATCGGTACTGAGCACAACAACCTAACCTTTATGTCATCAGCAATTACTTTGGACTTGGCGCTAGGAAACCGGTCTCTGGGGGCTGGTAAATAGGGAGGTAACAATACATTTGGTAATGATTTTGTATGAACGATGCAAAAAAAAATGCACATTCATTTTTAAACAAACAATTTAAAATATTTTAGTCCACTTTAATTACACTGCTCACAAAAATGCAGTTTAAAATATCCCCTAATTTTTGTGAGCAGTTTATATGGTGAATCTACAATAGAACACTTTGTACACAATTTTATACCTCATTTTCTATTATTATTATTTGTATGATTATTATTATTTATATAAATTATTATTCATTGTACATTGCTCACAAAAAATAAGAGATATTTCATTAGACGATACTTCATTATGAAATATTCCCAAATTTTTTGAGCAGTGTAAAATGAATAATAATTTATATAAATAATAATAATATTAGAAAATGAGGTATAAAATTGTGAACAAAGTGTTCTATTGTAGATTCACCATACATACTGCTTACAGAAATTAGGGGATATTTCAAATTGAAGTATCCTCGAATTAAATATCCCCTGATTTTTGTAAACAGTGTATTAAATAACCAAGTGAAAATGTTCCTTTTTTATTTCTGAATAATGATAATTCAAAATGCAAACCGAGGTCTGCAGGTTTCATGTTTCTGACACCCTTACTAAGTAGCTGGAAATGTGAGGTGGACTCCTAGCCCCAGGTTGTCCTGAGTGGTAACTGAGACCGGGTCAGCAGGTAGTAGTTGCTGTGCTCTATACTCATTCCGATCTAAGGTGGTATACTCCAGATACCTCCACTATAGCCAGAGGCAGGGCCCTGAGTGTCAGGTCTCCAATGGAACTGTATCCAGAGTCATGTGATGCAGACCAGGAGAACCATGATAGCATCCAGTTCTGCCTGATATATACAGCTCACAAAAAGCTAGGGGATATTTCAAAATGAAATGTCCCATTATGAAATATCCCATTATTTTTGTGAGCAGTGTAGCTCCATTACAACCCCCCACCCCACCTCACCCCTTCCTTCGGCTTCCGTCATGGCAAAGGAAATTTTGCTGTTTCACTGGATCTAAAGTTATTAAACTGTATAGCATCATTATAATGCATCTATGTCTGCCTTTCTCTCTGTACATCCCCACTTTTACTACATTTATTTGGGCAACATGGAAACACTTTTCCTTCTTGGAAAGCATTTAATTGAAATCCTCTCCCAAGGTTCATAAGCTGGACTCAGAAGCGTCTGTTTCACATTAACAATTTTAAGATAAAGAATCTTTAATTTGTCTAGACAACTTGCTTAAATGAGTTTCTGGTTAACTGGTTAGTTAACTGGTAAAAAAAATCAGTATGACGTAGCAGTAGAACCAGCATTGGCCACCTAAACTGAATTAATGCACAGTGGATTCACAAGGGTAAAGCAGGAAGGGGGCAAAGTCAGATTTTTGTATATAGTGGTTTGTACAATAGTTTCAACACAGCTATCTAGTGCCAAATATCTGAACCTCCAGTCCCAACTCAGCTCAATAAATGTGATAAGGACAAATCCTTTTGAGGGCCAAAACTTAAAAAAGGGCTGAATTTACTGAATTACCTAAATTAACTTAGTAACTAAGTAAACTAACAAATACATTTATAGCAGTTATTTCGATAGAACAATGTATATAAAATACAAAAATAGAGAATATATTAAATCACATATGGAATGTAATAAAATAGTATACAGTATTTAATACATATAACACTAAAATACATTATTTTGTCCAGTATAAAAGCAGTCAGGCTGGCATGGTGGTAGCACAGTCACATCTCTGGGTTTTCTCCTACATCCCAAAAACATGCATTAGGTTAACTGGTCGCTCTAAACTGGCCTAGTATTTATGTATGGGATTGCAAAGATACAAAAGACGGAAGGGCTGGGTGTTGGACAAGCAACTAATAAAATCGTGAAGCTCTACAGAAACAAGAACGTTTGCTGTTTAATATACCAAGTAGCCCTGAAACTAAAACTGTTAATATAAATGCAGCCACTGATGCTTAGCAGGTGACAGTTTTGGTGGCATGACATCCTCAGTCCTCAGTAAACTGTGTGGTAAGCTTTTACCTGAACAAACCCATCCTGGTGAGTGATAACTGGACTGAATCTAAATTATAGCTGACCAAGAACTGAAAAGTTTGTTTTTTTCCACGTTGCTCTTCAATTTCTGCTAATCTCTATCACTTAGTTCCTCTCCTCTTTGTATCTCTCTGTCTTCTCACCGGCAAGAAACGTCAAAAAGCGCCGGTACGACCCGAACGCAGCTGCCATCTAGTGGAGAAAAGGGAACGGCGCTTCTCCAAAAAAGTCTGTACCGATTGGACTGCAATTCCTGCTGCTCTTTTCGTTACTTTTTTGTTACTTGAAAATGTGATATGAAGTAGAAAACAAACCACATGTCTGTTACGTTGAACTGCAGCTTCTCTGCTCTAACCTCAAACTTACACTTTATGCTCTCATCACACCTCAGAGAACCGGCTCCTGATGCCACCCTGGCCAAAGGGCTACACGGCTACTCATGTTTACTCATACTTTACAAAACAGAAACAGCTCTGGAAGGGAACGGGGGATCTCAAGTCATGGTTGGTAGAACACAGCTAAGAATAATGCCCAGCCACACACAGGCCTTAAGTAGTTCCACATATCACAAAGAAAGAAGAAAGGTGCTGAACTCAAAGCTTCACTTACGCTGACTGTTTCAGCTTTATTTTTGGCATCTGATAGAACCTGCTGTATAGAGAGCATTGTTTCAAACACACATTCAATCACGCTTAATGTTTGTTTGTTTATTTGGCTTCTTTAACGTCACCATTGGCATCATTGGCCATCTTAGCGACACACACACAAGGTCATATCTACACACAAGTTCATTTCAACACCGGTCACATATATATACACACATACAAGTCAGTGCCAATTTTGAGTAATCAGTTAACCCAACAGGCATGTCTTTGGACTGTGGGAGGAAACCGGAGTACCCGGAGTAAACCCACGCAGACCCGGGGAGGACATGCAGACTCCACACAGAAAGGACCAGGGCACTGGATTGATCAATCATGCTTAACACAAATATAGTAAAGTCATTATATCAGATAAAGAGCAGGTCAAATAAGCAGGTGACACAAAGCCAAAGAATATAAGAATAAAGATGGACTTTGGATGCCTTTTAACGAGCACTCATTTCTTCCAATGTTGTGAGGTAGATAAAGGATAATTGCATTTACCCTAAAAAGAACTGTGATGATCTAGTTGTGTGATCTAGTTTTGTGCAATTCAGATCCCTTTTAGGGATTTAAGGACCTGAGAAACCTTAGTGGACTTCTAGAATGGTTTAATCACACAAACATTTTATGCAGACCTTAGATATCCACACACGTGGCACTTCGTTTAGCTCTCTATGATAAGCAATTGCTTTGCTGCATGCATTCACAATAGTGAATTATTACTATTTGACTATTTACCAGACCCCAAATCCATAAGGAACCTATACTACAGACGGATAGTGTACAGAGAGTGCATGTCAGCTACAGAACCTTTTATTTACTATGCAAACAGAAAAGTACTGCACAAACTCAAAGGATGTAGGATGTGATAATAACACAATGGCATTATATACATATAAAAAAATATACAAGATTACATTATGAGACGTTTCTTTTTTTGTAACATTAGCCAGAATATTAGAGAAAACATTGCACCTCATACTAAAGAAAGACGGAATTCACGAACGTGTTGAATGAATGTATTGAACCTTTGTTTGAGTGAATGTAATTTATTGAGGTTTAAACTAAACCTGATTATATACTTATCAGGTATTTCTGGTGAGAGATTCAATTCTCACTTTTTAAAATGTACTTCTTTATTTTTCATGAATTACTCGCCCTTCCTCTGTGTGAGGAGGACATTACCACCCCAGTACCACCTTCACTCCTATAGTATGAGTACAGAATGAATTCAAAATACAAAACAACATCTCAATAAACCTGAAAATATTTTGAATTTCAGTGCAAGTCTGTTCATTTATATTTTTTTTGTTCATTTGACAGAGGTTCAGATGTTCTACTGTGCTGAGAATAACAGGTGGAGACAGCATATGTGAGTTTTTAACACAGGTGACCCCGACTGGGATTTAATGGATTAGAAAATGAATGAATGAATGAAATTGGTTGCACTTTGAAGGTGTTATTACACTGTAAAAATGTTACTATATCATATATGTAGCAATATACAAGCAATACTAATAAGTAAATATTATTAGGTTGGGTTTTAAGTCTAAATTATTTCATTATAACACCGTACAAGTATTCATTAAATTAGTAGGAGTAAATAGAGTATATGAAATAATCAGGCTAATGATTCAGGCTACACATACGTAATGAGTAGATTTAAGTGCAAACTAAAATTGTATAGTAATTCTTAAAAAGAAAGTAACTATACAGCACCTAATTTGTCCTATTTACACAATCAAATTAATTGCTGAGATTGAGAAATGTTGATTTTCTTCTTTCATGTTTGACGGCATAATTTCTTTAACAGAGACACATCCTTCACAAATGAGCATCTATCAAGACAGAGTTAGTGCTTAGAATTGACATTCAGTGTACTGAGTGAATTGGAAGGTTACCTATTTTATTTCAGTACCACACTCTTATAAAGCACATGGCACCATTTATTGTACAGTGCATCTAAAAAGACCAGACCCTTTCACTGTGTTCACATTGTGTTAAGATGTGTACTTAAAAAATCATGTTTTCCCTCATCATTTTGCACTCAATAGTCCATAATGACAAAGTGAAAACAGAATTTTAGAAAATGTTGCAAATTTATTAAAAAGGAAAACAATATTGCAGTGATATAAGTATTCAGATCCTAAGCTCTGGGGGTCTTCCATTTTCTGTCGATCGTCTTTGAGATGTTTCTACACCTTGATTGACAGTTCACTTGTATAATTTAATACAAGTGAACTGTCAATCAAGGTGTAGAAACATCAGGGAACTGGATGTTGTTTGTAAATAGGACATCTTGGGGACTTTCTGTACAGCAGAAAATAAAAAAAAATCTTAAATACTCTTGTTACTTTGTCATTATGTGGTATAGATTATAGAATAGTTGGGGAAAGCTTGATTTTTTTTTATTTTGGCACAACATAAAACATAAAACCTTCTGAATGCACTGTATGTAGTATAATATTGGTAAGTTACATATGCACAACTACTAATAAATGAATCACTTGATAAATATTGCAAACCAGCTTTCCTTTGTGGTTGTTCTTTATTTCTGTAGCTAACAAAAAGTTTTTTAAAAAGTAACCTCTCTTTTTGAAGCAGTCGTGCTTTAAAGTAGGGTAGGGAAATGGTTTACTGCATCTCTGGGTTTGTTTTGCAGTTCAGAGCCTTTCTCATTTCACATAAAATTCACTAATGCTGTGATCAGCTCTTCAAATTGTTTACCATTTTGTCAAGTTATAAATTCAAAGTTATTGATGACATTGGCCGTTGTTTGTTTAGTGCCAGGAGCTCAGTGTAAGGCTTCAGACTTCACATAACATAACATCTATTCTGAGGTTTTATCCAGAAACTTCAGAAAAAAAAGGATTACATTTGGTATAACATTCCTCACAGTACTTCGTAGAATAGTTATTCGTAGACTGGGTGCTCAAAAACATCCTTGACTCTCAGTCTTATCAAAAATATGAGAAATTTTAAGGAACATCAGGGGAATTCCTGAAAGCAACAGCAGAATTGTACATCTGGCCCCAGTTTTGGTTCATTTGTGTCTTTTCTTAAAGGTTACGGTGGCTACAGACTGTAAAGTTTAGCCCAGATTTCTCTAACCCTAATCCACCTGTTTCTAGGGGATTCCCAAATGTTCCCAAGACAACTGTGATATATAAGTTCTCCAGTAGGTCCTTGATTTGATCTGCCCTGAGGCCTCTGTCCAGTGGAATATGTCTGGAATAGATCTAGTGAGAGGGAGCATCATTTTGAAAGGCCCAAACCATCTTGATGGTCTTTCCCTGAATTAAAGGAGCAGCAGCACTTCTCCAAAATTCACCTGGATTGTCAAAGTTCTTACCCCTTCACAGACAGCGTCCTGTGAGCACTGATGAAGGATTAGAGGATGACTAACACAAAATGTGCAGTAACAGAGAAGCTGTTTTTACTGGAGCAGTAAAGTTGTGCACAGTGAGTAAACATAATGTTTAAAAACTCCAGCAGCACTGCTGTGTCTGATCGACTCATGGCAGCACAACACACACTAACACACTACCACTAGTAATCAGTGTTAGTGCAGTGCTGAGAATGATCCACCCGCCAAATAGGACCTGATCTGTGCTGGTCCTGTGAGGGTCCTGACCATTAGAGAACAGAGTAAAGGGGTCGGATAAAGTATGTAGAGAAACAGATGGACTCCGGCCCATCGGGACAGAACTTTACAGTTCTGATCGCCCGTTAAATAAATATTATAGTACAGGATGTACTTCCACTATGGTCGTTTCCCTTTCATTTCATCTTCCAGGTGTGCAAACTACTCAGCGCTTTACGTGACTGGACCGTGATTTCCGGGCTGTAATAACTCTGACCTTATCATTTTCATCTAAACTGAATGAATATTCTGGTGTTTTTAATCCCATTCAAACATCTGTGAGTGCTCTCTCAGGCAATAATTACGCTGCCATCACTCATTCATGTGGCATTTTGCTAAAAGCATGAGTAGTCATGTACATTGCAGAACCCACAGGGAGGCTTTTAATAGACCCCCCGCATGGAACTAGACTCCTTATTACTTTTAAAGACACACACACTCAGATTTTAAAGCAGTGAGGTGTTACATGAATGAGGAACAGCGAAGACTTAGAAATGATCAATGAAGCACGGCTTGAAATGTGACAAACAAAAATCTTTTCAAATCCTTGATTAAAATTTAATTCCTTCTCATGGGGGAACTTTACATTTTATTTTGTGATGGTTGTGCATCTAAACAATCAAGTCATGTGTGTGCTTATTAGGGCTGTCAGAATGAACATTAAGAACACGTTAAGATGATCTTCTCAATATCTAGATCTAGTAGCTAAATGAAATGTTATTCATAGTGTTATTCAAACTCTTAGTTATAGACTGCAGGGGTGTTTTTACTTGGGCACAGCTGTACCCCTCTGCTTACCAATCAGTCATGGGGGTACAATTGTATTAAACAGCAATTAGAGGGTGAGTCAAAAGTCACAGGACACATTCTAAGTTCTGAAACCGAAGAAAAATGACATATCTGAATAACCAAGCAAGTATTGGGGAGGGGGCCTATATTTTAGGTCCAGAACATGGGCATCTTTCCAATGGGAAGGTGGCTAAGCATATCAATGAGGACCAGAATTGTGATCATCCGAAGAACCACTAGCAAACAAGAAACCTCAATAATAGTTTTGAAAGCCTTTTAGAAAAGTCCACGATGCAGCACGTAAGGTGTCCTGTGACTTTTGACTTACCTTGTAGTGAAGTGATTTAACACAACAGTGGGTGTTTCACTGACACAGATGAGAAATGAACTAATTAACACTAAAAAATATTTTATGAATTGCATGCATTTTGTTCATGCTAACATAACAGATGCCTTTGCTTGTTGAATGAATCTGTTGTGTGTATGCTGTGTGTTGTGTGTATGCTGTGTGTTGTGTGTATGCTGTGTGTGGTCTAATGTGCACTTTTGGCGGGTTATAGGGTTAGAAGGGCTAAAACATACAGCTATAAGCTATCGTTACCTTGTCCCGTGTGGCTGACTTCCCTTTAAATATTTGCAGATTTCCGTTACTCCATGAAACAAAAAAAAAGGTTTGGAGAAGATACAAGAGCATTATGGGAAATGTAGTACCTCTAGTGAATTTGGGTGGTGTGTCCGGTACTTACATTTGCATTTACTGCATTTAGCAGACGCCCTTATCCAGAGCAACTTACAACTTATACAATCTTACAGTCCAAGCAATGGTGGGTTAAGAGTCTTGCTTAAGGGCTGTGGCAGCTTGGCAGAGGTGGGATTTGAACCCTGGACCTTCTGGTCCAGAGGCCAGTACCTTAACCACTAGGCTA
>JAUZSU010189788.1:0-12135 GCA_034780255.1 Parotocinclus maculicauda
TAGGCAAAGACCTGTAGGTGGCAGTAGAGGGCTGGGGAGAAACTCTGGAGTTTTCGGGTAGTGATGCCAGAGACGAAAGAGTTTCTTTGGTAATCATGGATATTACATATTTCTTATTCGCTTCTCACGTTCTTTGCTCCGATTAAGTGGAATTTTGGTCCAAATAAGCGAATAACGTTACAAGTGCACTCATTCTCTCTTGGTTGTGTGCAGCCAGTGAGGTATGTTTATTTATGTTCATATTCCTTTGTGATGCTTCCTCCTTGACACATCTACGCAAAAGGATTTTTCCTTTCCGCTGTCGCCTCTGACTGCACATCTGGGGATCTAGACTTGTATTTTTAGTACAGCTGCTTTATGAAAAAGTCCTCCATAAATAAAATTGAATTGAATTCAGCGTTACCAGTGAACAGCGTGTGCTGTGCCTCACAAGGTTTTCTATACTGTGTGTATATAGGAATAAAAGGTAATGTGATAAAATTTGAGTCACATCAGCAGTTTGGGACGAGTGCTTTCTGTAAATCAGGTTTTCATTGTGAGGAATAAAGTGTAGTAAAGCTTTGGCAAAGATATGATTCAGAGCAATAAGTTATCTCCCTTCTCCTTCGTTCTCCCTCCAAGCTTCCGGCTGCCATCTCTCGCTTTTATCCTTCTCTCCGTCTCCCACTGAGCATCCCGCTGCATTCGCTTCCTCCCTCTCTCGCTGTTTGTCTCTCTCTGTCTCTCGTTCGCTCGCCACGCTACAGCACTTTTCCTCTTGGCTCTATACTAGACGGGCTTTCCTTTAATTCCAGCCTCCCACAGAACGGCAGCGTGAGCCAGAATCACCCGCAAAAGAAACACAGCGAGAAACAAAAAGGTGCACAGCAAGACAAGCAGATGACTGAGAGAACGAGAAGGAGGATTTTAACGCCAAAGCGTTCCGTCAGATCGTAAGAGCAGGGAACGGCAGTGGTGCATGAATGTGGCTTCTGAATTTTGAACAGGTTCATCAGATCTCATTAGCAGACTGGGAAAGAGGAAATTAACCAGTTGAAAATCTCACACAATACATCTGTCCTAATCTGACCCTGACCTGCACTGTGAGAACTGACCAGCCGAGAACTAGACATGAGAAGCAAGAGGCCACTTCACACAGAGCCAGTCATCTGGACTCAGTCCTCCACAGTCCAATTAGAGAGAGAGAGAGAGAGAGAGAGAGAGAGAGAGAGAGAGAGAGAGAGAGAGACTTCACACATAGTACTTTCATACTGGTGTTATCTACTGGCTGTTATAATTGGCCGAAACTATTATTGATTAATTAATCAATTCATTTATTGTCTAATCTGCTGGTTAGGATCACTATAAAGCTGGTGCCTAGCTGGCAGCTCAGGGCACAAGTCAGGAACAACCCAAGGGCAGCAATCCATTTCATGACACTTTACAAACACCAATTAACCTAACATGCATGTCTTTGGGATGTGGGAGGAAACTGCAGTACCTGGAGTAAACCCACATGTGGGGATCATACAAAGTCCACACAGGTGAAATCTGAGGTCGGATTGAAGTGAGGAAGCTGGAGGCGACCGTACTAACCATTGTGTCACTGTGCTGCCTTATTAATACAGCATTATATATAAATTCTCTAATTTAGCATAAACAAATGCACAATTATGGCTGGGTAGTGTTAGCCCACCAGCTAATGCTCAGCTCTCGCTGGTATGGAAGAAAGGACTCCAGCCGCACTGTCATGGCATAAGAACTGTAAGAGAAACCGTTAAATGAAGTCAGGTTTACAGCCAAAGGTTTCTTAAATGTTATGCAAAATTTTCCAAAGTCGTGTTTTCATGGTCGGGGTTACATCAAAATGAGCAAAAATGTAGGTATTTAACTTGGGACATTTAGAGAAATAATCTTTACAGCCATTTACAATCTTTTTATGGCTACATTCAGCTCAGAGATGCATGCAGCGGCCCACCCACCCAAGAAGGGCTAAAATGTTTTGTGTGTGTGTGTACTTTGGTTCATCCGTCATGACGCAAATCCCACCTCTTCCTTCATTCATTAATCAATCTATTATCTTCTGCTTAATCCACACAGGGTCACGGGCCAGCCGGTGCCCATCTGGCAACACTGGGTGCAAGAGCAGAAACAACCCTAGATGGGGCACCAATCCATCGTAGGGCACAAACACACACAAACACACACAGTCACACACTACCCAGAGTAAACCCAAGCAGACACGTGCAGGACATGCAGACTCGACACAGAAAGGACCCAGGCTGCTTCACTCTGGGATTGAACCCTGGACCTTCTTGCTATGAGGCAGCGGTGCTACCCACGAAGCCACCGTACTGCCCTTATTCATTCATTCATTCATTTATTTATTCTTAAATTTTCTTATCCACATAATGAGTTATGTTATAGTTTTAACAGTCATGTTCGGTTCGACTATAATAATGTAACATTACTGATGATGATTTGTTTTTAGTCTGATCAGGTGAAATTGAATAATGTGACGTACAGCTTCTTTTCAGTTTTATCAATATTCAAACTTTTCTACTTCACCCCAGCGTGAAACTCTTTTTGCGCTATTTGAGTCTTTTTCTTGCCTTTTTTTATTCAGGTTTTGCTTTTCAACCTTTCAAAATTCACACAAACTTGGTGGATGGAACTTGGTGCCTAGATGGGATTAGTGCACTGTATAAATGAATGTATTTTGGAGCTTTGATTGTTATAGTATTTTGGGTTGACTCGCACTGGTTTGGGTTTCTGATATTGGCGCAGGGTCTTTACATCCTCATGCACGTCTGAAGCATGGGAAATGCAGTCTTTAGCAAACATGCTCCATTATTTATCATTATTATTAATATATAGTAAATACATTTTATTTTTTCCCTTCATAAAGTCAGTCAAACTGAATGTGCAGTCTACACATTTAAAAGATGATTATATGAATATACATATATATTTATATTCAAGGAACAATGTTTAGCATATTAAATACCAATTTCCTTATCTAGCAGATGCAATGTTTTCTAATATAATGTGTTAGGTTCAGTGGTGTGAGCAGTGTGCCCCCCATTGCTGAATCAAATCCCATGTTTCTAACTCACTGCATTTCCTCCTCAGCTTCCTGAGTAACGATAAGCTTTATTTCATCCTCATTTGAGGCTGTTTTTTTTGTATGTGAAATAATCAGAGGAAGCGAAGTGCAGGCGCAGTGCAGCAGAGCCGTCAGGAAGCAAGAGGAGCACCATGCTGTCTCTCAACCCATGACAGGAGGAGATGGGTTTTGCTGCAGGCCAGCTGCTTCTCTCCTTCTCCACTTTCTCTCTGTGTACTGACAGGAGACGGATGGAGGAGGAAGAAAAAAAGAGAGAGAGAGAGAGAGGAAGCCCTCGCTCGCTCTCGGCACTTCCGTTCACCAGCCATATGTGATCATCCCTCCTACCCATCTTTCTCCTCTCCATCCTTCCATCCTTGCACACCTCACCATTAGTGTCAATACCAGTTTGAGTGTGTGTGCTTAAGCTTCCCTTAGCCATGTGTATATCTGACCAGGCCAAAGGAAACTGAGTGCACTTAAAGATCCTGAACTGCTTCTACTCGAGGCAAGTACCTACACTGAGTAACTATAGGTTTAATGTTTTGAGATTTGCCTGGGCATTTTTGAGACGTACATAAAACACAGACACACAAAGCCACACACAGTCGCGTACTTGTGAGCAGAGCTCCTGGGGCTTGCCGCTCAGGCTAAGAGGCATCTCTCTGCAGCGCGTGGACAGGTTGAGGATGGCCGTGGCGGCCATGTGTGCAGCCTCCATGTCATGCGTGAAGTCGAAGCTGCTCTTGCTGCAGGTGCTGCTGGCGCTGCTCCCTCCACCTCCTCCAGCTCCTGCACCTCCACCTCCACCTCCACAGCTCAGGCTGCTACTGCTCGGTGCATAGCTACTGGTGGTGCTGCTTGCTGAACTGGAGTTCTTGCAGTAGCGCTTAGCTGTGGGGACACATTTACAAACATCAAATTTATCTTTCACAATGTGGTATTTTGGGACCTTACCAAGATATACAGAACTGTTGAAGCATTTGTGCCCATGCTCTCATGCCCAGTTTACACTGCTTGATTAAGTCAGTTTAATGGGAGAACCATTCCCAAAGTGTATGAAGTACAGTCAAACGTATTTCGATATGTAGGGGTACAGTAAAGGTCTGTGACATCTCTGTTGTTTGCAGGTGATTTTGGACCTTCTACATGCACTCAAACATTTTGGCTGGGATGAGTATCAGAACTTCCATATCCAAGGCCCCTAAAGGACTTCTTGTACCTCTGAATCGTTTTATGAGTAAAGGAGAGACGGAGTGTGATGGAGTCAGCAGCAGCTGTAACATTGTTTTGGTAAAGCAGGAGCTTTGTCCTTGGATTAGTCCACTTGCCTATTCTCACTGACCTAAAAAGTGTGGCTATGGGTACAGGCAGTAGAAAGGAGGTTACTATGCAGAATTGCACAGCGGGAGCCTTTGAACAGAGGCGCTGCTCCTTCAGACCAAGACGGGCCAGTTGAGGTGGTTTGGGCATCCCGCAAGGCTGGTTTTTGGAGGTCCCAGCGTAACTGTTTCAGGCTTGACATCCTGCAGGAAGAACCCGAGTAGACCCATGCCCCGCTGGGCAGATTACTTCTTACAGTTGGGTTGGGTAAGTTTAGGAATTCCTGAGAAAAGGAGCTGTGGCTGTGGCCATTGCCACCTTGATGGAAAGTAAGACTGAGACTTGAGACAGTGCTCAAAATGTACTGCTTTTATAAAAATGGTTTGGGTAGCAAATATTGAACAGTGGAAGCTAAGTTCCAGTAAGTCTTATGGGGACAGTTCCACCTTGTTCCTGCATACTTTAAGAGTGCATTTATACCTATAATTCAGCCTGCTTGGTCCGGAACAAAGCAGAAAATGATACATTGGTGCTTGTTATTGTTACATTAACACTGGCATTCTTAACATCAATTCAAAATATGTAAGCAAAAGTCACAGGAATAACATCACATACTGATTGGACAGCTTTTTACAGACCAAACTTGCCCAACTTTCATAACTTCAGCTACAATGCTGTATGCTAATGTGCTGGTGTTTTTACCAACTGATACCTTACAAAGAGCGTCTACAGCCTTAATTACATCGTTATGCACACAAAAAAACACATTTCAAGGTTCTGATGATTAATTGACAACTATAACTCCTATAATGTGAATTACGTATGTCTGGGTAATCTGTATTTATAAAGAACAAATCTTGTACATATGATTACCATAGCCAGAATTAAATTTGTTTTGATAACTGTTCTATCTAGTTATATACATTATAATAAATTATTTATTTCCAAGGGCCACATCTTGTGTTGGCTTTCTCACGCATCTTTGGTCGGTGCTGCATTGACACATCAATCAAACCTCACCATAGTATGTTTGGAAGTGAAACATCCACCCAGTCGGAGGTCTCGGTACGCTTGTTTGGTGCACACCAAGGTTCAGATGGCAGTGTTCACATTTGTTTAAGTGAACTGCACTAAAGGAGCAATCACACCAGGGTTCGTTTTAAATTATCCAAACCAGCCAAGTGTGAACACACCCTTAATGACGTAACCCAGGACTGCCTGATTGACTCTGCTGCCTGTTGTCTGCCTATCGGGTGGGGCTTTGCCTCTCTATCAGGTTCCAGGCACTGCTTATTTTGTAGGCAAGCAGACTGAACTGAACACAGACAGAAACCAGACGTGAGACTCAAACCCAGGTAGCACCGATATTACCAGCTGCAGTACCAGTCACTTCCAGTCAATACTTATTAGTAATTTCCAGTTTAATAGGTGACTTGTTATGTGGGGGGGCAGCTCTCTCTGCTTACTGACTAAAGGGATTGCAGCTACCAGCCAGGCATCAAAGTAACATCATGACATCATGCATTTGTGCCTTCAGTAATGATGGTGGGCACTGGACCTGGCTTTAGACCCTTGCAGAGCATCATACACATTCGTACTCTAATTCCCTCACACCTAGAGGCAATTTAGAGTAAAGAGTTAACCTGCTGGCATGGTTCAAGGGTAAACTATAAAAAAAGGAGTACCCAGAGGCAAGTTCTGAACCCGGGTCCCTAAAGATCGACAGCTTCCACACTTACGTTTTCAAATCAAACGATATGGAATCAGGTACTTCATTTTAACCTGCAGACTATTTAGTAAGCAGTCTCAGTGCCAGCCAGCACACGAGTGTGTTCCTACCGCCTGATTAATGTGACTTGTGAGGTGAGGGAGTAGAAATGCAGTGGGGGTCGAGCGTTTGTGCAGAGCTGCATCCTTGAGCTTAAGGTGAGAAAGCCGCTCTCTCTGCCATTTGACTAAAGGGACAATGAGCTGCAGCCACCAGCCAAGCATCAAAGCGGCATCTCCCACTGAGTTTCCTGCTGCTGCTTTTCTCTCTCGCTTTCCATCCATCGCTCCCTCTCTTATTCAGTCATTAAAGTGCAGCTCGGGAACTGGCTGCTATTCACACAGAATTGCAATTAGCTGTGGCCTCAAGACTAGACCTTGACTCGCCTCTATCCAGCCGTTCATTATGCATCTGCTGCTATATAATTTCCATACATTTCCACTCCTCTCGTCTAAGCCGTGAGAAGACGTCAAGAGCGCCTTTATAAAAGTGCAGTTGTTCGTTCACTCACTGAATTCATTCTCGCTCGTTTAGAGGAACTCGAACCCCAATCACGTGGAGCAAAAAGGTGTGACACGCTTTGAAAAACATGACCCTCACCACAGAGCTGAAACGCAGAGCAGTTCTTACTAACCGTCATATCCCTTGGGCGACGTGTCTCGGTCTTGGACCTTGGGTGCGATGGTACGTTTACCGTAGACGTTCTGGTTGTCATAGGCGTTGTAGTCGAAGCTGGTCTTAGAGTATTTCTCCAGCTCTTTTGCTAGGTTGGAGCGTGGGGTGGTGGTGGGGACATTGTTCTTGTAACCATACTGTGGGATCTCCAGCTGCTTCACGAAGCACATTGGTCTACAACAGTAATGGTTATAGGACTGTCAACTGAACTTCTTCTGATTTGGAGTAAAAGATGATAGAACAGATAGTCTATACAACAAAAAAGTCATTTTAATCATCTTTTTTGTGACTGTACTAATTTATATTGAAGTGATTCATGCTTGGAAAAAAGTGGATTGGTATGTTTAGGGTGATCCATTTCTGAACAAATCATAGTCTCAAGATATGGTCTCAAAAGTATCAAGATATGGTCTCAAGGCTATAATTAAGTGGTCTCGATCTCCTCTTGGTCTTGACCTCATTTGGACATTACATTTTACATTTCCCGCATTTAACAGACATCTTTATTCAGAGCGATTTACAGCCTCACAATTGTCCAAACAATCCAAACAATTGTGAATTAAGGGCCTTGCTCAGGGACCCAACTGTGGCAGTGTTGGCATAGGTAAATTTAAACCCTGGGCCACCAAGTCCAGTTGAGACCAGTTAAATCCAATGCATCTGTCTGAGGTCACCTTAATTACACATTAAACTTTTTTTCTAACATTATTGAAGATCAACAATCAATTTAAACATTATAAATCAGTAATTTCTCTAAATTAAATTAAAATCTGCACTCAAATTGACCAAAAAGAAAAAAAATAAATAACTGCTTTTCTCATTCAGTATCCAGCCAATGAACACGTTTTATTTTGAATTACTATAGTATGTCTGCAAACTATTACAAATCATTATTTTTCTTCTTCTCATTGTTATTCTTTTTCTGAATGTAAAGTGAATTACAATGTTTTTGTCTTAGTCTGATCTTAGCCTTGACTTAAGTATAAGTATTTGATCCCCTAAAAACCATGACTAATGTTGGCTTTTACAGACCACTGAAACATCCTAATCTTAGTGAAGTCGTTACCTGCATGAGAGACACCTGTCCCAAATAATCACCTGTTTAAAACACCACCTGCCAACAGACTCGGTGACACTCCAACATCTTCACCATGGGCAAGACTAAAGAGCTGTCTAAAGATGTCAGGGACAAAATTGTTGACCTACACAAAGCTGGAATGGGCTACAAAGCCATAAGAAAGAATCTGGATAAGAAGGTGACACCTGTTGGTGCAATTATTCGGAAGTGAAAGAAGTACAACATTACTGTCAATTGACCTAGGCCTGGAGCTCCATGGAAGATATCAACTCGTGGAGTCTCACTGATTATTAGAAAGGATAAAAAATCAGCCAAGAACTACACGGGAGGAGCTGGTTAATGATCTCAAGGCACCCGGTACCAGCTGGGACCACAGTCTCCAAAAAAAACAATTGGTAATACACTGAGGCGTAATTGTTTAAAATCCTGCAATGCAAGGTTTTTCTACTCAAGAAGGCTCATGTCCATGCCCAACTCAAGTTTGCCAATGAACATATTCACTCCTAGACTCCTAGACAGACTGAGAGAAGGTGCTGTGGTCAGATGACACCAAAATTAAGCCCTTTTGCCTCAACTCGACGTGTTTGGAGGAAGGAAAATACAGAATATGACCCTAAGAACATCATTCCCACGGTCATGCATGGTAGTGGAAGCATTATGTTTTAAGGGCACAGGCCAACTTCACCGCATCAACGGGAAGATGAACAGGGACGTATATATCACAAAATCCTGGGTGACAACCTCCTTGCCTCCGCCAGGGCACTGAAAATGTGTCGTGGATGGGTCCAGCACGGCAAGGACCCAATTGGGTCCATACAGCCAAGGAATCAAAGAAGTGGCTCCATAAGAAGCATATCAAGGTCATGGAATGGCCTAGCCAGTCTTCTGACCTCAATCTCATAGAAAATCTATGAAGAGAGCTGAAGCTTCGCATTTTTAAATGCATGCCTGAAAGATTTAGAGATGATCTGCAGAGAGGAGTGGGCAAAAATTACTCCTAAAGTGTGTGCAAACCTTATAAAAACCAGAAACATCTGACTGCTGTGCTTGCCAACAAGGGTTTTGCCACCACAAATGATGTTTTACTGGGGGGTCAAATACTTATTTTCTTCAATTAAATTCAAATTAATTTTTATTTCTCATTTTATGTAATTTTTTCAGTTTGTCTTTTGATATTCTATGTGTTACTGTTAAAATAAAGCTGGCACAAAATTATGAGATGTTTCATTTATGTTTATGTATTAAAACTTTTAAAAATCACCATTTCCAATATTCTACAGAAACAAAACGTTCATAATAGTATTTTTCATTGTATGTATAATAGTCTTGTTTTTTTTTTTCATTTTAGAGCAATTATAAGATACAGCTTGTACTGGCTAAAATAAATGAAAGTGACAAGTTTCTGACATTTGAAGTGATTTACTTACCTGCTGCCAGCAAGGCCCTAAAGTCAACACAAAGGTGAACCTCAAGTAAATTTTAATGTTAGATATTTTTCTAATTTGAATATTAATGCTAAAATAACATGAAAAATTAAACAATAACAAGACTCACCACTTGCCGGGGAATGTTAGTGTCATATTTAAGGGTGAAATTCTGTTTGGTCAGAGCTATACTGCTGACACAAAGGGAAAGAAAACCAGTGAGAACCCAATTCATATCCAGTTTATAACACAGAACATGCATACAGGTGCTCCCTCCAATATTTTGATTTTAATATAGGAATCCAAAAACTCTCATAAATATACATTCAGCAGAAATTATACTCTGAATTTTGAATTTCAATTCCCAGGAAAACGATAGGGAGTTTTCTTCCAAATTATAGTTTAATGAAAGTATTTTTAGCATGTTTAAGGTAGGTTATGCTATCATACATATTTAACTCCTTGGTTTACGATACGTTCAACTTAAGATGGATTTTTTCGTAAATTGGGGACTACCTGTACTTGTATGTGTATGCTGTGCATTCTGGGGCGTGATGAACAGAGTCTCACCCTTGATTAGAGCAGAACTGATAAAACTTCTTACAGGTGGCCTGCAGCAGTCTCAACCCTCCCAAATACCTGATCAGTTGGAACACAAACTGCCGTTATTTTACAATCACAGAGAGGATATTTTGTTCGAACATTCAAGCAAACGCAGACAGGCAGTACAAACCCCTCTTTGTGGCTGATGCGAAACAGATCCTGCAGGCTGCCAAACTCGGTGGGATCATTCAGTGGATGGGGAAGAAGAACCTAAACACAAACACAATTAAGAAGCAAATTATTTGTTTTGATAAGAAATTTTTTTATATATTTTTCTATATTTCTGCATAAATATTACCATCAGATTTTTCTACATGTCCCAAAACAGCTAAACATGAATCACAATGAATGAATGAAATAAATCCGCAAATAAACTCTGGGTATGTTTTTGCACATTGACTAATGTTACATGTTATTGAAATCACGATCAAGAGAACATTGAACAACAATGGTGTGCAGGGTAGGGATGAAATATATGTACAATCCAGAAGACTATTGATAGAAAATTTAGAGGATAGAGGATGATGAGACCAAATCAGAGAAGAAAAACACTACATTCCATCATAGTAACATTATCCCATCAGGGCAACATGGTGGTGGTAGTATAGTTTTAAATGTGTTGCTGCATCTGGGCCAGAACAACCACTGAGGGAACTGAAGTCTGAATTATATCAGCAAATTCTAAGGATAAGTTCAGGACATCTGCCCATCCCTCATGTGAATATTGGTCATGTGGCATAACATTTACAGCATTTAGCAGACGCCCTTATCCAGAGTGACTTACAACTGGTACAGTCTTACTATTCAAGCAATGGTGGGTTAAGGGTCTTGCTTAAGGACCCAACTGTGGTTGAGCTTGACAGAGGTGGGATTTGAACCCAGGATCATCAGGCTCATTCAGGTCCAGAGTCCAGTACCTTAACCGCTAGGCTACCGCAGTCCCACCAAATACCTACCAAATACTACTAAAAGAAAAGAAAGAACTTAATGTTTTGAAATGGCCAAGTTCAGACCTTGATCCAAAAGAAAGTAGTACACGTTAAGATACCCAAACATTCCTGAGTCGAAGCTCTTCCGTATGAAGGAACAGATTAATGGGCTTCAAGACAGTTACTGAAAATGTTTATTTTACAGACATTGGGATACCACTATAAACTGAGAGCAGGTTCACATGCTTTTGCTGCTCAAATATATATAATTTTGGATTAATTTCCTTAATAAATAAACAGCCATGGATAATATTGCATTAATGTCTCATTTGTTGACTTAGGTTTTTAATATGTACTTGTGGAAAGACGTTTCAGGCAAAATAGAAAATTCTATCTGTATATACCAGTGACTGGCTTTCTATGAGGGTGACTTCAGCCCAGAAGTTTGAGATGGTCATGGCGATGGTTTTGCCGTTAAAGCCATCGGAGGGATTTCCCATCAGCCCGACTCTGCAGTGACAAAGCAAAATGTAAAAGGCAAATGACTACAGGTGGACCATGGTCAAAGTGGAGGTTATGACTGACCTGGCATAGGAGCGGAATATGATGGGCTTGGTTGGGAATGCTTGCTGTTTATTTGAATAGTATGCAAGCCACTTGGTGTAATCAGACAGACCCTGTAACAGCACAGATATGACATCTAAACATTTAGCAGCACCATTGCAAATCAATACAGTAGTGGGTAACATTATATTATATAAAATCACTACTTGATAGAATCATTTTCTTAGTAAAATGCTGGAGTTATTCAGGTACCCACCACTTGGCCAATTAGCTGGAAACCCGTTGGCAGCTTCATACCATAGACTGGCAGTTTTTGTTCATTTATAAGCCATTCCTGAGAACCAGTACATAACAAGGAACAAACAAACAAAAAAGAGTCGGATGCTAAATTGTGTCAGATATAAAGCCAGTCAGTGTTCACACCATTCTCAGTATTGTGGAAGTTTGTTTTTTGTTATGTTAAGAATGAACTGAAGTGACTGAGCACAGACCCAGAACCGGCCAAACGTCCTGTGTTCCACATCCTGCTGCCTGTGCAGGAAGTCTGAGAGGTAAGATAGCGTCTCTTTGCGGAGGCAGTAGAAGACCACACTGGCTAGACGATAAGAAGTGATGCCCTCATGTGGCTTCTCAAGGAAACGCTTGATCCTAAAATGCCCAGAAGCCAAATTCTATATATTATTGGC
>JAUZSU010189799.1:0-12133 GCA_034780255.1 Parotocinclus maculicauda
CTCTCTGTCTCTCTCTCTCTCTCTCTCTGTCTCTCTCTGTCTCTCTCTGTCTCTCTCTGTCTCTCTCTGTCTCTTTCTCTCTGTCTCTCTGTCTCTCTGTCTCTCTGTCTCTCTCTCTCTCTCTCTCTCTCTCTCTCTGTCTCTCTCTGTCTCTACAGCGATCCTAAGACGTATCTCCAGCGTCCTGCGGCGGGATCATCCAGAGAGCCCTGCAGATGGCAAAGGCACCTGAGGCGCTGCTGCGTTTAAATCGCTGACTCCAGCAGCAGCTGTAAATAAGCCCGAATAGATTTATGAACAGGTACGGCGCGTCTCCACGAGGTATCGTCCAGGACCATTAGATACAGTCCTGTGGACAGAGATAGGGGATTATGCTCGAGATAGGAACGGAGAGGGCGAGAGGCGGCAAATTTGTTATCGAGCCTGAGATTTAGGAGGCGCTTCACTTGAATGGTGACGGAGTGAATTAGCCCTGGCGTACAGTGCTGCAAACAACACAGATCTAACCCTGGACTTGGGGGCACCCTGGACCTCGGTGGTCACCTGGAACACAGAACCAGAGAAGAAACAAAAGGTGTTTTCTATCGCCGGGGATGTGACACCAATTCGTACCCCTCCTCTGGCAAGATGTTCTCAGCAGTATTGAGACTGCTCTTGTTTAGGTTCCAGATGATCTCCTGCTTTTGGTCTTTTGTTTTACTTCTTACTTTTTTCTGAAGAGGGAATTACAGAACTAAATCTGTTCCTCGTCTGTTTATGATCTGTATTCTCCCTGTTGGTGACATCATACGTCGTCACAGGCTGAAATTACAAGGTTACGCCGATGACCCCGTGTTTATCTTAACGCCAAATTAGTGCTGTGGAGTTCAGTCTCGGTCTCGACCTCATATGGATTCGACCTTGTCTCGGTTTCGGCCACGCCCCAGTCTTGGTCTTGTCACTACTCTAAACCCGGAGTCTGGTTCTGGTTCTGGTTCTGTGTTTTGGGGACTGTCGCTCAAAACAACAAAAACACCTCAAACAATGAAGTCTTTCAAAGGGCTTCGAACATAAGGAACTTAAAATAACGATTAATTACTCATAGAGGAACCATAGCTCGTGGTTTGTCGACACCCAAAACAAAGCAGGCCGTTTCTCCTTCCTGCAACCCCGTCGGAAAAACACGATCACGATCAGGCTTTAACCTCAAACCGCTGATTTGTGCATCATCTCTATTCGCTGTAGGATTTTGTTTAGCTTTTACAAAACGCAGCAAATCAGATCGTATCGTCCCGAAGCTCTGCCTTTATACATGAGCAGGAGCTATTTGGGTTAGCAAGCGTATAATTAACCGAGACGAAGACACGCAAACGAGAGGCGGGCCCGCGTTTTTATTTTTGCACAGCGCGTGGCGGATTTTAAAAAGCGAGGGGTCGTGCTAGTGCCGTGTTTGTGTCTAGATAAGACGAGGGTGCCATATAACCACCGTGGGCCTGCTAGAACTCTATAATTAGCCCCTGGCGGATGGATTTAATGAGCGGGCCCAGGACCTGGGGAAAGGCTTTCGTTCAGATCATCGCGTTAGGCGTGTGTTTATTTCGGCGCGTGGGTTATAATGCACGTCTGCGGGGACGGCCGGTCAGCGCTGATTATAGTAACGACCCCCTTCACCCTGCCTAAATAACAGTCATTAACGACGCACGTGTTATTTTACTGGAGGGTTTTATTTATATATATATCCAAAGCTGAAAATGACAGCCAAGACGTCTCGGTTTGTTTTGGGTTCTTTTTCAGAGCAAAGCTGATAAAGCCAGTGTCCGTTTTAAAGTGCAGTCAACACTTAAAGGGTTTAGTATAATAATCAGGAGGACGGACTGATACCGTATTCCTGGTACGGTCTTTCTCACCATCTTATCTGTCACAACTCGCTATTTGAGAACCCTGATGAGTCAGTAATCTTCCCGTGAGTCTATTTTACGTTTCGTATGCTGATCCTTGGTTATTTCTATTAGGCTTCAGTCCGAGGCAATGTTCGAATCTGAACGTTTTGTTCGCCTCTTAAATTTAAGCAACGTGCTTTCTTACAGACGCTGGATTAAAAGGCTCTTCCAGTCTCTAAACTCGCCCAGATCTCACCTGAATATTCCTGAATTCTTAATCTGGGTTCTGCGGTTACCCCGGCGCTGACTAAGCAGGTTATCCTCTCTTAGACTCTTGGCTGTTGCAGGTAAAGCTGCTTGCTTAAGACCTTTATTACCGCTGCTGTTTGCTCGCGAAATTGCCGGGTTCGGATCCCACTTTGGTTACGTAGAGTCTTGTTCGAGGATTTTAGGTAACGATAGGTTTGGATGACTTTTTTAAACACAAGCCAGACAGAGAGCAAACTTACCTTTACTTACGTTTACAAGAGATATGGGTCAGGCCTGAGAACGGCATTATCCCTCATACGAGTCAGGTACGGACGAATTTCATGTAGGCCTTACGCTGAGGGAGGGAATAAGAATGTAAAAAATCAAGATCTTCGAGATGAGATCTGGAAGTACAAGGAAAAAGCTATGAGGAACACACCTGTGATCTCGAAACACAAATTTGCATTTCGAGTGTAATAATTAGAGCAATAAAACAATCAAGGAAGATTCCTAAAATCAAGTTTTACAGGGTCATACAGTCCTTGTACGCAGACGCGTTTAATGCCAACTGTTAAGCCTGGGGGTGAAATTGTTAACGAACCACACATGCCCCAGATTCCCTCGGAGAAGAGCTACTTTAGGTCAAGCTTCCTCGCTTTTATTTACAGGCCGTCGTTTGTGCTTGTGTTTGGTTCGGGACAGAAACAAAACCGTACACTTGCGTGCTGCTGGATGTTTGGTGTGGGCTCTGACCGACGCTGGAGGAAGTCGACACGGCGCAGTGAGTCAGCCCACAGCTTTGGCTCGGGACGTGATGTAGAACTGCGAGGCTGGTAAACAAAACCACAGCCAACAGAATAAAAAGACTGATCGTAAGCTTTTCCGTGACACGGCGGCACCGTTTTCTTATAAAGCCAGTGCGTTTCCGTTCCGTGAGAAACCGTCGCTTTAAGTTGTTTTGACCCAGTACTTGGGGTGACTTTTTTCTTTTTGTAAAAGGCTGCAAAACACACAAAGCAAACAAACAAAAAGGGTAAATCCGGTGTCCAACGCTTGGGCCGTTCTGAGCCAACAAACCATAAACGAAAGCACCTGGGGGTCGTCCCATTAACCGGGCTGAACGGTCCCAACCGGTACGTACGGTGGTGGATCTGTGACCGTCCTAAACAGTGGTGCTTAGACAAACAGAAGAAGGACCTTGCTTAAGATCTTATCTCGACTCGAACCCTGTCTCTCTGTTTGTCTGAGCGCAAAGACAAACTCAGCACATCAAAGCAGCACAAAACAGTATTAAGTATTAAGCATTGTGTTCTAATCAAACATGATCTCGGAAAATAAGGTTTGCACCAAATCCCTTCCCGACGGTGTCAATAATTCTCCTCGTTGTCCTACGAGTGTTTATTTTTCATGCAGCCCTGAAAATCTGTTGGCTCGCTCTAAAGATCTGAAGGTAGGTGCCAAGGACGTTGTGGTTTCCATTCTATTCGAGGCTGCTGACCTTTCTGGCTTCCCTGGTAGGTGCTTTCCCTGGAGCCACACAAATAGGCATGGCTTGTTTCCTCCAGCACAAAAGCTTTATTGAACGCAGGACTGGGCTTTGTCTCGTCGGGCCGCCTGATCAGGTGTCATGAGAAACAACTAGGAAGGCCTGAGTCATTTCTCTTTGCTTCCGCGAATGCGACTTGGAAAGACTTGAGTGGCTCCTAAATATGACCCTGCTTTCTGGTAATGACTTCCCCTTATTAAAATGGCAAGTGTCCTTATTTTTTGGAGGCACCTGATTAAAACAATCCCCATCCATTTCAATTGACAAGGCTTCCCTGTGCAGCAGTGTGCCTGATGAGTGGGGTCGCTCTAAAAACGATGATAAATGTCTTTGGTCTGTAAGCAAACAGTAATAAGTTATAACTAATAACAGAGAAGCCTTCCTCGTAATATCGCCTGAACTTCTCAATCTAAAGTCGTCCCGTTCCCAAAAAAAAGGCCTCCTGACTCTTTACCAGCTGTACATTTTTTAATAATTAGCAGTATTTATAGGCGCATCACGGTCATAAAAACCACACATTGATTTTATTTGTAATAAAGTAAAGGAGCTGGGTTTTTTTTCCCTTCACAGACCTAGATCTTTAAGGCTTGGGAATCAGATTGCTTTCAAAGACGAATCGATTTTCTTACGGGATCAAGATATCCAAAGGTATCCAAAGACAGATTGATTTTGAAAATAGCAGCGAAGCAAAACCAGACTTATTAAAAGCTGGATTCATTAGAATAGAATTACAGGAAAGTAGCTCGACCGTAACGGTGATGACCCGAGCTTCGGCCCCAGAGCCCTGTTTTTGTTCGAGCTGCTCGGACGTAGAACAAATGTGAAGTCTGATACGAGCGTGTGGTGTCTCGTGCTGTAACTGTATGAGTGTGAGAGAAAGCATCAGGTCTGCGCTTCATGAATTCAGGCTTTCTCTCGCTTCGATTAAAAACAAGCTGATACCGAAAAGGTCAAACTGCATCGGAAACCAGGGACACAAAGTTCACTGAGAAATCCAATTCGAGTATTAGCTCATAGTGTGAGTGTGTGTGTGTGTGTGTGTGTGTGTGTGTGTGTGTGTTTTACTTTAAACGCCATGGCGGTGCAGAATCGCGGCCTTTAAAGTACCGAAACGCCGCACCCTTTCTCTCTGAGCTCTTTAGTTTGGTCTCACCGTGCCTCGACACGAACCTTCATTACACTCCACACCTAAAAGTGAGCGAGAGGAGATCAGAGCGTACACACTGCAGGCTTACACACACACACACACACACACACACACACATACACACACACACAGAGAGAGAGAGAGAGAGTGTCTTAGTAAACGTGTTGTATGTTTGGTGATTTCCATTTTTATCTTGTGAATCCTACACCTAAACTTAACCTCGTTATCCTAAAGCAAATCTTTCTGATCTTTTTGTTTCTAAGATAAGATAAACACACACACACACACACACACACACACACACACACACACCTACCTCACTATCCCTTGATATTATTACTTTAATTACATTAATTAATGCCACTCCTAAACCCCACCCTAACCTGTCATTAGTTTAATTAAGGTAAGTCACAGTTTCTGTAATAAAACAATCAGAATGCCCCCAGTGTCCAACATGCCAGGTTTTTCTGTCCTTGTGAGGACCTCTGGTCCCCACGATGTAATGTAAACATGTGACACACTAAGTTTCTACCATATACTGTACCTGTAATTATGTGTTTGTCTTAAAATACGTTGCTAATGCCACGTCTATAAACGTAATCACAGTTCTTTTCTAAACCCTATACTTTTACACTTTTCTGTGACACACTTACACAAAGGATCTAGGTTTAAGAAGATCAACTTTTGCTGGTCACACCTTTAATTGATGGGTGTGTGTGGAATTGACAGCAGAAGCTTATAAGTATTTCCCAATGCCTGAACCTGAAGAATATGGCCCTGAGGAGAGGACGGGTGATGGACTGGCACCATATCCACGATGTACCTCTGCTTTTGCCCACGAATCAACTTGCAATTATTGAAGAGTATAAGATCTGGACGTAGACCTCTAATGAGTGCTGTTTTTCTTTTCGATCACATGAATGATTGGGTACACGAGGGTGGGCACCTAGGGTGTAATGGCACCAGGGTGCAGGGAGTGGGTCCGACCTAATAATTGTCACCGATCTAATTAGTGTAAGCGTATTGTTTAATAATGAAGGACTTCTAGTTTGGTTGTAATACTGTATTAGGATCAGGTCGATACAGAAATAGTGTTATAATGTAAAGAGTTAAAATACCCCTGGTCGTACTCTAGCCCTAACTATAGCGTATTGAAAAACCAGCGGCTGTAAAAATACAGAAAAAAAACATACTCCCGATCGCATAAGCAGCGGTCAGTCTGAATCACGGCAAGACTTCCTGCTAAAGCTCTGCTCTTACGCTCTCCGTCTCTCGCCACATCATTGGATTAGGAGTCGGAACACGTAGGCCAAGTTTTCCCAAGAAAGCACAGGCTGCACGGTATAAACTGGCTCCTCCAAGGACATTAAAAGACCTCGGGAACCGAAATACAAGAGAAACCAAAGCGCATCCTTACAGAACAGGGACTCGGTCGGCTTTAAGCCTCAGCCTCAGTAGCATGCGTCTCAATAAACACGTTTATGCAACGCGTACGCTGCGCTGCAACGATAATGGGCAGGGGATCCCTGTTGTAGCCCATCTGCCACAAGGCTGGGCATGCTGTGCATTCCTCCTTCTCACTTTCAGAACAGATTTTGAACATGAGAGCGAGATGATCTCTCGAAGTCTAGGGCGGAGGAACCCTGCCACACTCTTTCGGTTTAAGGTCACCAGAAAACAGCACAATGCTTTCATTCCTTAAAGGATCAAAGACTGCTGATGATGTCACACAACGCAACGGTGTGTAGCGTTATTCCTTTTAACCAATTATCTCCTATTGTTTTCAAAGCAACCTTGGGGACTTCGCGGCCAACGATTGAGGGCTCAACCCCGGGTGAGGCTTGCAACTTGAAAGTTGAGAGGCGTGTGTTAATAATAGATAAATGATCGTCATGTATTGTTTTCGTCACAATTTTTAGCTGATCTGAAAAGTATGCAAGGCAAGAGTGTTACTCACCAAATGGTTGAATAGGTCAAATTTTTGAATCGGTGTTCCCGTGAATGGAATGTGGTACTGAAAGTACAGTCCTGCGATTTGAAGGCTCTCTCAACAGACAAGAAACACTTGGTCTTGTGTCATTTCAGTTTTGTGTAGAAACAATAAAGACAATGTTCATCCAATAAAGATCTACAGTTATTACTCTGCTCAGTTCCAATGTGTTGGGGCCAAATCCAATTCATATTGCCCCTGTTACATTTACCACTCACTTTGAAATGGAGTTGATTGTGCTTTTAGCACTGCGAGCTTGTAAAAAGCCATATTATATAACCTTATAGATATTTAATGCTCAGGCTTCCTCTACGTTTGTAAAACTATATATCACATGTCTGGCTGAACCTAATGGATAAGAGTAAAACACAACAACTCTCAACAGTGGAGTGACGCTCTGGTGATATCTCTTTTTTCACTCATCCGTCTGAGGAGATGGACAGTGGAAGTTATGACTGTGCTCCCACTGGTCCTGGGTCGCTCAGAGGCTCAGATAAGGACCCTAACCTCCACACCTTCCTCACCTAGAGCCGATAGATAAGCCTGCCCAGTAATTGTAGACATCAATAAAGCTTTCACATCATATCTTTCTCCCACTCTCTCACCCAGCCAGGCTGGGTGGAGGACATCATAATTTAATTGAGGAGAAAATGGGACTGAGGCTGAAATAATATCTATATTACTCACAGAGCTGGGAGGGGGACGAGGGAGAAACTGTCCAGTTTTGAACAGCCAATGACTTCTCGTTCTTTCTTTATGGTCCAGCCTCCCAATTATCGCGCACAGGAGAGAGGGGAAATGGATCTATAACTCATTTACTCTGACTGCCAATGCGTGGTCAGAAAAGAGCTTCAGAACCTCAGTAATCTGCATTAAAAAGTTTTGAGAGGTCGCTGGCTGTAAATAAAGATGTATTTTGACAGTTTTGGGTCAGCAGATCCTTTTCTCATGGGAAGTTATGCTACTTTGAAGGTTTTGTGTACAAAGGTTGAGTTAATGCTTCTGGTTTATAGGTAATGTTTACTAAATTCTTTATGTTTTTGAACGATTAACCGCTTTTTTTTGTATGTGTTACCATCTTAAATGACAGCACTACTGAACTCTGTAGTTTAATTCGGTCTCCTTAGCATTCAAGGCATGACTATTGAAGGTTAAAGGTTCAAAATGGTTGAGCAAATTGTGTTAGTGTGTTAGTTATGGTATTAATCTATTGACTATTGATCATGGGTTAGTTTCATTGAGTCAGTGGTAGCCGTTGGAGTGGTTAGGGTACTGGACTATTGATTATTGAAGAGTTTTAAGGCTTCAAATGATTGAATTAGTGTTTATATTTATGGACTGTACATATATTAATTCAATTAATTATATATGGATTATTGTGAGATAAAAAGATTTTAAAAACGCTCTATAATATTGTCAGATTGTTTTGTCTGTAATGGTCGTCTCATTGATTTATTACACACAGAATGCTTTAAAAACAAGTATTGTTATAACACCCTGTCAAAACCTACCCAAGCATTAAGTCTTTCATGAAATAATAAAGAATATCTTTACGTTTCTTGTACCTTAATTAATTGTTTCTCTAAATATTTGTTTGAATTCTCCCTTCCTCTTTAAATGCCCATAGTGTTGACTGACGTATGTTTTTAACAAGGTGAGTGATTTTAACGTTGTTAAACTATTTTTTAATGATCCAATAAATTGAATACGTAGTGTTTTTAACAATAATATGCGTAACTTGCCCGTTTTGGTCTATGTTTATGCCGTTTTAGCCGCGCGCTAATTAGCTAGCGATTAGCATGTTACCACAGATTGAGAGTTCAGCAGCCGTACTTGAAAATTGAAATTTTGAAATTTTAGGTCATTTTGGGCTTTAAATGATTTGCATTTATTAAAAATTTAGTTGGTGAGCTGATAAAATATGGGAAATGTACATACATTGGTGACATTGAGTTATTAAATTCGTGCTAAAAAGCTAATTGAGCATAATTATCCAGATGTGTTGGATCAGCAATTCTATCAACAATTACATCTCAAAAAGCTTTTAATGCAAAACGTTGCCTTATTTTTAAGATTCAGTGATTCATTTTTAGAGTGTAAATGTGTGTGTGGGACAGAAACAGTGCAATTTCCTATATCTGGATTTATTTGGGTATGATAAACCATGCACTTGTTTAAGAGAGCAGGATTAAGATATGACATTTAAATTGAGATGAGTTTCTGCTTCTCCTTCCTAATTTCACCATGAACAGCAGACAGGACAGATGGAGAAGGAAAGAGAGGTCAAGATGGAGACGCTGAGAGGGCTGAAAGCTGAAGATTGCTGATATGTGATGGTTTCTTTCAGCAGGTTTGGTCTGAATGAAGTGCTGGCTTTGCGAAGCAAACATTACAGCTCTGTTAAAAAAAAACACAGTTTATTGTTGGGGTAATTACAGGGTCCCTCTGGAGGAATAATACACTCCGAAGATGAATTTACTCTCCAAAGCTAGGTATTTGTGTTTCAAAGTTACCGTCACTTTGATGTGATAAAGCCATATGGATGGAGCAGATGGTTCGGGGCTTCAGTGGGACTTTCAAGAGGACTGTGTTATTGTTCTTCGGCTTCGTTGTGTAGTGGTAATGGTGAGTGTAATCACCGTGTTACCGTTGTGTAGTCGCACTGCAGGAATAAACCTAGCAAATTTGATCTGCGTGCAAGCTAAAGTAAATTTACACTTTCATAATTCACATTAAACATTTTTTTATGCAGCTATTGAGGGCTTGTGCCCAACAGCCGGCACTTGCAACAAGGACTTTACAAGACCTTCGATGGTGCCCTGTGGTATCTGGAACCAAGATCCAAGTTGGGAAGTGGAGCCTCAAATGAATTCTTGATCCAGGGTTGGTGTTTATACTGTATATTTAGATGCACTATGGTGCTGATGTTTTTGTCCCAGGATGTATGTCATTAAAAAAAGGTAACACAAATGAAGGATTGTGCTTATTTCCAGTAAGAGCTTTTGTAGGTGTTGTGCAGTTTAAGAAGATCCCTTAAGTATAACGTTTAACCAGAGATCGCCCGAGGGCATCTGGAGCTCCTTCTAAGGATGAAGATGAGACTTTAGGACTGTTTGTTTTTTTATTTTCAACCACAGAGGATGAAAATAAGTAGGTTCCCAAAGTACATCTCCAAGCAAGTTTGATGCAGTTACAACAATCCAGAGTCCGGCGTAAGAGAGTCCGTCTGGGTCATAGCTCTGATGTAATTACTGTGAAATGTGTCATGTTCTGCATGACACATCTTCAATCTTGAGCGTTTGGAAGAAAAGCTGAGGGTCAGAGCAGAAGGTTTAGGACTTTGTATTGTAAAATGGATGAGCTAATTAAAGACTGCCAGTACTGATTGTTAGTCGTGTCACCGGGTGAAGGCTTGGAGCCAAAAGGTGGATTAGAAAGAAATTGAAAGAGGAATTAAAGACACTTAAGTTCTGTTCGGACACATTTAAATCGATCGGACTCTTGGATGTTTTCCTCACAAGGCATTTGGGTCTTATAACGGCACTTTAATAACAGCAGGGTGTACAAAGGGCCAGGAGATACAGATCCATTAGCTTGTTTGTTAGTTTACAGGTGTGTGGTGGTGAGTAACGTCTGTCCAAAAACACAGCGACTCCGATTACTGGTATTAATGACGTTCAACGTCCAGTCCAAGAGCTTCGAGCGACAATCTTAAAGGTGATTCATGGATTTATTTGAGCAGGACTCTTAAAACTCTGTATATAAGGTCATTGGATAAGTGGGGTAAACGTATAACCGAGTCTGATCTGGACAGTTACATTATCAGCAGTGTTAGATTTACCAAAAATAAATGTATAATCCAAGCATCTGGGACTGGTGCAGGTGCTGTGACTGCTCTGTCTCGGGACATGCACTCATGGGATTCAGGACACCAGACGACGTCTAAATTAAAGTCAGATCTCTGTCTCTGTCTCACTGCCTCTTCATGTTTCTGATTGATACTCCTATTTCACCCGAAGATTTCACGGCTGAAAGAGTCCAAATCGGTCTGCTCCCCCTGACAAACAAATCAATATTTATAGACCAGAAAGTTGCTGGTCTTGAAAATTGTTCGAATACCTTTTGAAGAGGCGCAGTCTGACGCCCTAATCCGTCCGGTTCCAGAGCTGATATCGACGGCCGAGCGACCGCACTCGATCTCTGAAGTTGTGGCGCGTCAATAAAATACGAATGGACCCGTTCTGCCTGATGACCTGAACACGGTGACGATTTGTGCCTCTCGGGGTTGTGGGACAGCTGTCTGTCAGAGCAGTCGAGCGTAGAGCTTATAGAGATGGACTTTCTCTGAAATTGCTGTTGGCTGGAGAATGATGCAGCCTCTAAAAGACAAAACCAATGATCTGAACAAATAGCCGGACCTTTTTGGAGCCCGTCCTGGACCCTGAAGTACAGCGTGATATTAGCCTATTGTTTTATTCCGTCAGCATTTTACAGATCTTGTTTATACGGGGCACAGGGGGTCCGGGTATTGTTGATACTCTGGCACTCGGACCCCCGAGAAGCGTAATCAATAACACGGCACCTCATACATAAACATGCTCTCGCAAATCTGTCCAGTCAGCTCCTTCTTTGAAACGTTTCTCACCAGGCTGGAGTTCAAGGGCGAGCGGCGTGGAGCTGCCGGTTCCTCCCGCTTCTTCATCTTTAAACATTTTAGCCCGGCCTGGCCGTGTTGGTGCTGAGAAATGGCTGCTTGATTCCATTACGCTTTCATTACAGCTGTAGTTAATGGCTGTGTCACAGTCTATTAGCCGCATTCATCTCTCCCGTGATGTACCGAGCGGCGAGACGCCGGGGCACGGCGCAAAGACAAATGGCTCCGGCTCAGGGCAGAGGTGTTACAACATCGAAATATTACAAAGGAGGACAAACGAGACTCGGATGTTTCGCCGACTGCATTCACGCCGCTGGACTGTGGACTGTAAAGGTCCAGATGGTCCCAGGTTCAATCCCAGTAGCAGACGGGAATTTTGGGGGGAGTTACTTTGCTCATTTTACAGACGACGCTGTTTTTATTTACCGATTCATTCTTTTTAGGTTTGTGTTTAATAAGGGTTTAATAATAACGATAAAGGAATGGAGTTCTCGTTTTATAAATAGAGACCATGTAAGATCTCCAGCTTTTATAAAATCAGAGTCTGGAACTACAAACTGGGGGATTTGGATTTCGATGGGAGACTTTTATTAAAGAGAATTTTTTATAATTAGAAAATGCAGCTCCCGGAGGAACTGTGGATGTGTGTTGCATCGGTGCCGTTGGTTCTGGCCTGGGCAGGTCTGAG
>JAUZSU010189810.1:0-12133 GCA_034780255.1 Parotocinclus maculicauda
GTTGAGATGAACTTGTGTATGGATATAACCTTGTGTGTCGCTTGCATGGCCACTGATGCCGATAGCGACGTTAAAGAAGCCAAATAAATAAAATTTAAACACTTGGAACCTTTAAGTAGGTAAATCCAGTGTGATGCTGCTAGTAGGACGTCACAGCGGTCACATGACTGGCACTCAGCACTTCTGGGAATATTTAGGGTAATTTGGCACAGCGATTGTGATGTTAAGCACAAAACCATTTTTGAATGGCGCTTACCTGTCCAGGTCTCCACAGGGCTGGGCTAATACCTTAGACCACTGAATATGTTTTTTTTTTAATTATTCATTGTTGTCAATTTCTTATACAGAGCCTAACGTAACCCTGCTGTTATTGTTTTTCACTTTAAATCAATAAATCACTACGTGAAGTAGGGACTGGTCTCTGGTCGGATCTCAAGGTTGTGATTTCCAATCTGCCGAGCCATAGTTCGGTCCTTAAACAAGATTCCTAACCCTCAACTACTCGGCTAAATCCTGTCCATGTTCATATAATTTGACTGCAAATATTCACTTGGCAAACAGTTATGTAAGTAACAAAGAAAGAAAGGATAAAACATGTTTCTAACCTACAGAGTCTTTGCAGATTCTTTTTCCATGAGTGATCTAATACAGGGGGAAGGATAAGGAGCTTATAAATTGTTGAAACTGCTGTGCAGAAGTAATCCACTTTCTGCTTTGTGCAATATTACCAAAAGCCGACAGTGATTACTGTCATGGTACTTCTTTCAAGCAACAGCTCAACCAAACTGCTGAGCAAGTTTAAAAGTCAGTACTCAGAGTAAATAATAAATAAAACGATACACATGCTATTTTGCCCATACCCATTGCTAACCAGTGCATAAAACGAAGCATCCTGAAGAGTTCAGAGACTTTCATCATTGCACTTTCATGCAATTTTGTGAAAGTTTCCAAGACACCGACAGTGAGAAGCTCAGCGTGAGGCATCCGGCCATCAACTGCTGAACTAGGTAAAACTCAGATGTCACTGGCTGTTACAATCACTACCATTTTCCTGACTGCTTCTGGGTTTACACTGTTCACTAAAATTAGGGGATGTTTTATCACGGGAGATTTTGAAGTCTCCCCTCATTTTTGTGAGCAAAGTTATAGTAATAGTTAGCACAAGAACGGGGACTGTGGTAGCCGAGCGGTTAGGGTTCAATTCCCACCTCTGCCAAGCTGCCACAGTTGGGTCCTTAAGCAAGGCCCTTATCTCATGATTGCTCGAATTGTAGGACTGTATGAGTTGTATGTCACTCTGGATAAGGGTATCTGCTAAATGCTGTAAATGTAAAACTGTTCATTAGGGGCTTCTGTGTGACAGCCTGGAACAGCGAGTAAGAAACTGCAGGCTTCCAGGAAATCTGTCTGAATTGCACAATGTCGCCCATATCCAGAAACATGTCCATGCAAAACTGAATCTCAGCTCTTGTTTGTGCTTGTGGAGCTTTTACAGAATATTCGATATGTTTCAGTCACATGTGATTATTCCATGACTCATGACAGATTGGATCTGTTGGAAAATATTCCCATCACATAACGGAGAATAAGATAAGATAAGATAAGATAAGATAAGCTAAAATAAAATAATCCTTCATTGGTCCCATAGTGGGGAAATTCACTGTGTATAGCTGTATATTTCAGCACGACAGCCTTGATGTAAAATTTGAGGTCCCTCAGACAGGCTCTTTGGGTGTTCATGCCTGGTTCCTCTCAAGGTTCTTCTTTATGAATCTCATGTAGCTTTTCCTTGCCTTTGCAATCTAGTGGAGGATCACTAATCAGAGTGGGACTGTGGTAGCCTAGCGGTTAAGGTACTGGACTCTGGACCAAAAGGTCCAGGGTTCAAATCCCCCCTCTGCCAAGCTGCCACAGTTGGGTCCTTGAGCAAGGCCCTTAATCCACCACTGCTTGGACTGTAAGACTGTATCAGTTGTAAGTCGCTCTGGATAAGGGCGTCTGCTAAATGCTGGAAATGTAAATGTAAATGAGGATGTTTTAGTAGTACAAGCTACTAAATGTTCAACAAGAACACAACAGAGGTGACTTTTGACTGGCCAAAACCCTTTAGTCCTGCAGCATAGTTTAGATATACGGGGCATAACTTATTCTTAGTCATCCTGTTACAATGTAAATATATGTGATCAGTCGTTTATCTGTACATAACCACAACTTCCAGACAATGACACGCCAGAGCCTTTCAAAACTCAGACAAAAACATATTCAGTTTCATAATGACTCAGCTTTTATCATGTCGTTGAGAAATGTCGCTTTTAGAACACAGTGGCTGTAATTGTCAGCGCTGCTTGGTAAGGCTGCGCTGCCTCCAGCAGGTAATTATCTTAGTCCTTTTAACATTTTAGGGTAGTAAACAAAGCGTTGACATTTGACTGGATTGGGTAATTATGCATATGAGCTGTGGTTTCAATGTCTCTAAAAAGACAGCTTGGGACAAACATTCAGAGGTGAACAGTCTGACACCTTTGTGGGGTCAAAACAAGGAAGGCAGAGAGAAATCAACAGAAAAATTTGAATGGAAAGGAAAGTACGAAGCAGCAGTTAACCTGGGTAAAGAGAAAAATCTAATTCAGAGGAAGCAAATGGAATGTGAAGATAATAACAACAACAACAACAACATTAATAATAATAATAATAATAATAATAATAATAATAGGACTGGGTTTGTTTGTCACCTCACTACAAAAAGGATATTTTCTCTATAGAATAGAAATAGCTTTATTGTCACTGTGCAAGTGCGAAATTGGAATTTGCGCATCCTTGTAGGACTCTGTTTAGAAAATGCAATTAAAAGAAAAAAATGAATTCACATATAAACTACAAAGTAAACTCCTTTTCAGCTTGTATTGTTAATGAGTTTAAGATTAGCAGCAGTGTGAGTCAGAGCAGCAGTATTTGGTTTAGGTCCGGATGGGGCAGATCTGGGGTGGCGAGGAGTACTTGAGAGGGCTGATTCAGTGTGCGTTACGGGGAGGAAACTCTTCCTCGGTCTGGACGTCTGTGCATAAATAGCTTGTATCGGCAGCTACAGGAGGTTCCTTGACATAGAAGTAAGCGTCATTTAACGACCGCTCAATCCATGTTAAATTTAAATCAGAGGTCTTAACAATAAAAAAAGATTTAATAAATAAAAATACATTTTAAACTCTGGCTGTTGCGGCTGAAACAGGTAATTAACATGGTCACCTCAACAGCCAGTCAACACTGTGGACTCACGAGCAGGGACTTAAGGAGCAGAACTGCATCATTTGTGTGCCTGAGGGGGTCATGTGCTTACTTGCTCGTTAGCTCACAAATTTTACTACAGACTGTTTGAACATGGTTGATGTGGTTAGAGACTTTTTTGTATAAATTACTTTTTGTGTTTGTGTGTATGACTTTCTGCTGCTTATTTGTTCCGAGCTATTAATGGCGTTTATAAGTGCGTGTGCCTGTACTATTGTAAGTAGTACTCCTTTGTTTGCCTAGCTTCTACCTGTATATTCTGTGTTGGCATGTGAAGTCTTTTGTGCATGACACCCACCCCAACCAGAAGGCACTGCTGGGACTCTGGGTCCCTACAGTGCTGAGCTAGTGCATTAGACTTTAGTGCCCCCTGACTGACCCATCTATATTGTGTCACACAATTTCTTCCCATACCCGTTTTATCCAGTTCAGGGCTGTGCGTGTGTGTTTCATGGTTCAAACTGTGGGGACTAAATGTTGCCACAAAGATAGGAAGTTCTAACATTTATAACATTGTGGGGACATTTTGCTGGTTCCCACAACGAAAACTCCTTTTTTTTTACAAAAATGCCAAGTTAAGATTACCAAGACTGTGTGTGTGTTGGGGGGATGAGGTGGTGCATAACCGGCAGCACAGGGCACATACATCGGTACAGTTGATCTGGCAAATCTTTTGGATTGTGTGAGGAACACATGGAGTAAACCCACTCAGAAATAGGGAGAACATGCAAACTCCACACAGATCTAAGCCAAAACTCAAATACAGCTCTGTCAATCTGAGGTGCTAATCACTGCGCCACCAGGTGTGCTTGATCAGTGTAATCCTACGTTTGACTCCGAGATCCTGAAACAGGCAACCAGGATACAGTAATTACTGAAGATAAATGACTAAATGAGCATAATTAATGAGTAAAATGATGAGGACAGATTGAACCAGCCTTGAGCAGGAGAGCACTGGAGTCTGACACCGACATCGACAATGAAAACAAGCAGTCAATAAACATTTAAGAAATGACGATAGCGTAATTAAAATCGTTTCAAGAACTCGTGGCAAATCATGTCTGAGAATTCATTAAACAAACCGGAATTAACGGCAGGGAAAAATAACCGGGATCACAAATGATTCCATAACACCTTCCATGTACAGTATGAAGTCATCATGGGCTTCTTTAGGCTCTCCTACAGCGATCATTTGTGATCTTTACGTAAAGTGTGAGCAAACCTTTACAGGCATGTGTCCTTCATGTTTGTGACGTCAACGAAGGGACACAAAATGAAGCAATATATAGCATGTTCAACAGGGCAGTAGACTTTACCTTGAGCTCTTACTGCAGATTGGATGTACAGAGTACAGTCCTCAACATAGAAATACAAATGATGTCTGGAAACGCATATGAAGGTGTTTATCACAGTAAGCCTCCGGTAGCAGTTCCTCCTCTGGATCAGTTTGAACTGTTGCTGATGCACTCGCGCTTCTCTTGGATCCTTGTTTTTAATGTTCGTCCATCACGATGCTCGTGTGTTAGTCCTGTCCAGACACAGTGCCCTTTGATGCTTTCAGCTCTTCTTTCAGATAGGAACTGCTTAATATGGTGGCCTTCTTGATGCCACTTTTGTAAACACGCCATGCTTGGGAGAAGCTCTGAGCCCTGTCTAATCACAAACCTCGGGCTATCAAACACCAGAAAGAGAGAGCGAGAGATTTTCGCCTGAGCGTAAATAAGCAGTAGTAAGAAAACCTCATGATGAGATGGCACAATGAATGAAATGGTAGCTGGCAGTTATCATTTAAACAAACGTTCTGTGGTATAAAGGCTTTTAATGTGCCTAGTCCCATCCATTAGCTGACTTGCCCCTTTACATGACACAACACCGACCACCCTGGGAGTGAGGGCTTACAAACTGAGCCGAACCGACGACCTATACTGTAGCTCACAGACGCCTAAGATTGGCAAGTATTGCTCTGGTTGACAGGGGACCCATGAATGGCATCCACCCAAAAAGCAGAGCATCTTGTAGTTGCAGTTAGAGAGGCATCAAACCTCAGACTGGCCAGTCTCCAAACATAAGCGTAATCCCCTGAACTCTATATCCTGTTAATGACAACAGGCACACAGAGCACACAGCTGAAGATCACAGAAACACCCATTATTGATCTCTGTTATCATTCTGATCCTCCAGGACGAGGCGTCACTGACCATCCTGTACAGATGCAAGTGTTTTAAGGCGGGCACCTGATGCGGCAAGATTATGCATTAGTTTATAAGTGAGTAAATGCTTTTCATATAGCTCTGTACTACGGTACAGGCATGTATATTAATCCTTTAGTGTCACTAATCTTATTTTTGGCTTTACTGGCCCATGAAGCAGTAGGTTAAATGAGGGTGCTGAGTAAATGGAGAGCGATCCTTTCTAATCAAATTAGATGTCTTGGCTGTTCACTCCCACAGTCTACATAAAATGACCTCAGATAATTGCTAATTAATTAACCAAATAAAACTGGACAGCAATTAAGCAAAGACTTAACTGGCGGAGTTAGAAACAGGGACCAGGGATATGGATTTCTCATTTTCATTATCAATTTTCTATTAAAACTATTATACAACTCAGTACCTTTATAAGTGGAAACACTTTCCAGTAAGCTCCCACGAAAAGCGTTCCCCAAAAGTAGCGCCTCTTTGTTCAGTGATTGTGCACCTGGCTGAACAGACCATGAAACTATGTAGTCAGTTACTGGCCAAAAGATATGAACGGAAATAGAAACAGAGATGCTCCTAATGAGCCCTTTCTAATGGGTAGAGATGCAGGGGCTCCTGGTAAACACAAAACTCAGGTGTAAGGGTGTCCTGGATAGGATGCAAGTCCACCACTGGGTAGAATTGGTTGCTCAGACACAGCCAGTTGTCCCCCGTATGTGAAGTCAGACCCAGCTGCACTGCCAGGGCTCAAACCCAGGTCACTGTGTTGGTCGGTTAGTGTATTATGGTCTTTTTTCAACAAACGTGATTTGTTCATGTGATTTATTCAGATAATAGTAAATGAGTTTTGTGCTTGTGATTTTCTGGACGGTGATAACGTAACAATTTTTTTGTCCATGACAAAAAGCAGCTCTCCACTGGCAGCCTTTTCATACTTGTCACATACTTATACAATTTATAGGTCCGTGATAATGTTAATAAAAATAATAATAGTCTAATATTACTAATTCTTTACAAAACATGATATTTGAGTTTTAAAAAACTTGATGTGTAATGGATAGACCACCATCTCTCCATAAAACTCTCCTCATTTCTCCTCATTTCAAAATTGAATGTATCTTCATTTGCATCGTTTACGTGCGCTGCAAAAGAATTTATTTATCACTTGAAGCAGATATTTTGTTTGTCTAAAAGAAAATTTTGAATGAGGTGGCAAATTCGAAAAATCCTGGATCCGATGTGTGTAGTTTTGAGGCGAAAAAATCACGTCCAAATATTTCGCATTTGGTCGTGTTATGACTTTTGGTTTGGAAAAAGGACAAGTTTTCCAACAAGTTATCAAATTTGGGATTCTTTAGTGGTCATCAAGGTGGACTGCCAAAATACCGACCCAAAAACTATAAGAGCTGAGCACCTGCTTAATGAAAGACGGGCTATAATGGGCAGGAACTTATTTCAATACTTAATACGATTATTTACTAAGTATGAGGCACAACAGAAATGAATATTTGTCCTGTTTGGTTTGTTGTTCTTTGTACTGCAGGTGTAAAGCAGGAAATGGCAATTACAGTTGCTTTCGCACCTGGGGAACTTTTCCCTCATTCTTAGAACTGGGCCCCCTTTGTTGCATGTAGTTCTTAGAACAGTGTGTTTAGGATCTTTTAAAGCTCCTACTTCAAGGTAGGAGATAGTTCTTTTCACAGCACATGGGATGTAAGTGAGTGAGTGACATAAGTATGCGTTGATTGGTCCAGAAGTAAGAGTACAGCGATTGGTCCATATGTATAGTCATTGGTCCAGGTGCAAGTACCCTGGTGAGGGCAACCACCATCTTTAAATGTATTTGTACATCCGTAGCCATTTAAACAACATATATTTGTTACAAATGTATGTATATAAATATATTTGTAAGCTTTACTGAACTTACATGCATGGAGGAGGTACTTTTACAACTTTTACAACTACAATTCATTCCGTGTTCCTACAAACAGTGCAAATCCAAACCAAATAATTGAATTTTGAATTGTCCATGGTGGTAGTTCCTCCCAAATTAGTCCCTAGAACCATTTGGTGTGAAAGTGGCTTATAACGGTACTGAACTATGTGGCACACAGATCTCTCTAAGGAGACCTACTAGTGTCCCATCATGCAACCTGGTAAACATCATTACTGCCAGTCTCACAAATGCATAACTGAGTTCACTTAATCGTATTTAGAAAAGTAAAATGTGAGCACCTCGAGTATCCTGTTGTAAAAACCAGCCAAGCTGTACATTTGTAGCTGCCCTGGTCCACATTTCCTTGACATTTCCTTTATCGTCCCGCTCAACATTTCAAGCGGCTAACAAAAGAACCTGACATTACCAAAGATCCCCGGGGTGTGTCCTCTGGTATATTTTTCATATTTCCACCTCCTTTCTTATCTTTTCTATTTCAGATGACAAACGCTATTGAAATGGAAATCTGTTTGTCATGCATCTCTGGAATATAAAAGGACAAAATCTGGTTCTGGCAGCTAGACAGAAAAGCAGTGTGCCTTCCTAAGACATGCATGGCTAACTAAAAAATGTAAGCTGTGAATCAGTGTGTCTGGTGAATGACGTGGGAGTAGGATGCACACTAGGTCTTAGACTACCATCGCTAAAACAATGCATACACAAATAAACACTGTGCCAGCACAATTGTTTATGACATTTGCCCCATGGAATTAACATGAAATGAAGGAACACTATTATAAATTTGAATTGTAATTTTCCTCTCACCCTCTCTCTCATTGGTTAGTCTCGCTCTCCCTCTCTCATCCTCTGCTCGTTTTAAGACTCATCCTATACACAGATCAGAACAGCTTGTCTTCAGACTCAGACCAACTTAACTTATACAGTAGCCAATCCCTCTGGCTAAATTTCCCATGGTGGACCATCAGGCTAATGAGGCAATAAAGATGGCCCGTGCTTTAGATCCTCACTGCTTGAAACAGCTCATAGCTTTTGCTGTGCAGACACGCCCTTCCAGTAGTCGAGGATGTCATGTAAGTCCTCCCCCTTTGCAAACTGAACCTTTTTGCGCAGAGCGTTACCCGCTGTAATGTAGCAGGACTCCTCCCGTGGGCCCTTCTTGTAAGGTCGGAAGCGCTCCCATATACGCAGTGTGCTTTCGGTCGAGTATTCAGGGCTGGATGAGTACCCCGAGTAATTGTGTTGGTGGGGTGAGAGCTGAGAGTAAGAAGCAGCGTCTCTCTTGGTACGTGACAGGGGCTTGAGAAAAGAGGCCCTTTGTGCAGGGGAATTATGAGAGCCCTCGTAGTAGAGGGCTGGTACTGAGTGACGGTGCTCAGCACAGTGGAAGTCTGGATGAACCTCCAGGTGCTGTTGAAGGTTCACACCATCTATAGTGACTCCATCCATGTTACAGCCTCCACCGCCGCCACCACCACCACTGCCAACTAATGGTAGCCTTTCCACAGGCTCCACACATACCACCGGACTGCCCTTCTCAGGAAACTGGCAGGCATCGGGACTCCGGGGTTCTGGAACATCCAGACTGTACACCCTGGCCTTTCCACCGGCTGGGCCGCAATGCTTCTTGGAAGAGCTGACGATGACGGCTGCATCTGCACTCATCTGTCTTTGAATGGGCCTCACTGCACTGGCTGGCGGTGGAGGCCGATAAGGTGGTGACACAAATCCTCCGCCTGTAATCCCTGGCCTTTCAGAAGCTGATAGAGGTAGGGAAGGTGGAGGAGGGATTTTTGGGGAAGGCAGAACCTGGCAGGCCTCAGTGACACTGGTGGAGATTGGAATTAGACCCCTGGTTAAAGAGGAGCTACTGGTTGGTGGTGGTGAATTGGGATTCCCACTTGACGTGGTAGCAGAGGATACTGCAGCTACTACAGAGTCAAGCTTGAGCGCATCGATGCAGTTATTAATGATCTGGTTCACTTTGTCAACTTCCATTGCAATAGTCGAGATCTCTGATGCTGAACCTCGGCCGTCATCATCCGAGTCGTCTCCCAAGTCACTTCCGTCTTCCTCTCTGAGATCTTCTGCTCTAATCGGCTGCCTTATTCCATCTCTTCCCCTCTCATCTAATGCTCCAGAAGTCCTGATATCCATGTAGTTACCCTTTGCAGCCATGGCTTCAGAAAAGGCAGTGGCCATCTTTTCTACCTGAGGAATGGTGGACATACGTGAGGAACCTGTGTTGACTGAGCCATGCCCCAGCATGCTTGAGCTGGAGGAGGACATAGACAGCTTGCCATGATGGTGCTGGTGGTGCGCCTGCTCGTGAAGTTTCTGAACCGCTGTCGGATCATTAACAGCAGCTGCTGCAACTTCAGGTCCGTAGCGCATCTCGAGGATAGTCTTTTTGACACAGATTGATTTTTCTTTCTCCTCTTTCCTCCATCGCCTCCGCAAACAGTAATACACCACGCCGAGAATGATCAGCATGCCGAACAGGCAGCCAACAATAGTCATAATGTAATGCGTAGTAGTAGACGGGTTGGGCAGCATGTCGTCTTGGGTGGGAGTCCGAGTGGAAAAGGAAACACACGTGTGATTAAAACGCTGGGAATTGCGTATTGAAGCCACGCAAAAGGTGTAGTTGGTGTTTGGCAAGAGCTTGTTTAGTTTTATTAACTCCTTCTTATTTTTGAGGTTCATCACATCGGAAACAAAGCTTTGATTGTATTGTACCAGGATATACATCTTGCTGTAGGGCCGGGGGATCTGCACCAACAAGGACGCTGACAAAATGGACACATGCTGCACGGTGATGCTGGGACTAAAAGAATTCTCAGAGGATGACGAGGTCGTGGGCTGATGGTACGGCCCAATGCGGTCAAACATTTCAGGCCCCATGCCCGAAGAATCCGAATCCGGTGGCAACGAAGTCATGCCTGGAATAAACACACCATCGCGGCACATGGAAGAAAGGATGTTACGAGCGCTGCGGCTCGGCCCTCCAACTGGACTCAGCAATGGATACCCGAAAAGTTCCCGGGGTGTCTCGCACTGTAACCGATCGTAGGTGTGTGTGACGTTGTTAAAGGCCTCCAGCCAAATTAGAAAACTGTACAGCTCGCAGCCACAGTGAAACGGGTTCCCCGCCAGCTCACACACCATAAGCCTTCCCAGCATGGTGAACGTGGATGGATCTAATCGGGCCAGCTTGTTCGAGGACAGGTCCAGACTACTGAGACTGGGACACTCCCAGAAGGCATTGGTGGCAATGACTTCGATGAGGTTGTGCTGCAGAAAGAGGCACTGCATACGCCCCAGTCCTCTTAGCATACCCTCCGTCAGGTTGGTGAGTTTGTTGTAGCCCAGCTGCAACACCTGTAGGTTAGCCTGGCCAGCAAAGGCACCGTCCTCAATGTAGGAAATCTCATTCTTGGTTAAATTAAGGTCTGTCAGGTTGGTAAAGCGACTCAACGAGGAGAAGAAAACAGCCTTGAGCTTGTTCTCATTGAGCCGTAAATCGTGCACTGTGTTGTTGATATGCTGTGGGATCGTCTCATATGGCGGCTGGTTCTGACTGCAGATGGCCAGCCAAACATAGCCCTTATCCCCCTCAATGAGCCAGCAGTCGCCACGGACAAGGTCTGGTGTTGAAAATAGAAGAAGAAGAGGAGGAAGGAGCAGGAGGGCAGTACAGGCAGAGGAAGGTTTATACACCTTACTCTTCATTATGAGGGACAACAGGATGTGAAAGGGGCTGGAAATTTTGAAAAGTCTCTGGTGGCTAAAATAGCAGGAAAAAGCAGAAATAGGTAGCCTTTCTGGACAGTCACAGCTGTGGGTATGACATGAAACCTAACCGAGTCGTCATATTATCTGGTTTCTTGAAGGACTGGACAACTGGCTCTTGGTGGACAGCCCCATGGTGTTCTCAAGGATTATGTCGATCTATACTCGAATGAATCTGTGAAGACAACAAACAGAGGAAGATTGGTATAATAATATATAACATACAGTGCCCATAAAAAAATCCTCAGACCCTTTTTGTCACATTGTAGCATGAAAATTAAAATTATTATTAATATCTTATTAATATATTATTAATATTAACTTTTTCGAACTGTATTTGCTCATTATAACACTCATACGTGAACTGAAAATAACACTAATAATAATTTAATAACTTAAATTAGTAAAATACCTGGTTTGGATAAGTAACCAGCTCTTTAGAGAAAACATTATAAATTTGCTCAGGTACAACCAATCGCAATCCAGATCAAAAACCCAACAATAATCATAGTGCTTTGGATTACAGAATATATCTGGCTGCTGCCTGAGGATTCCGCTCCTAGTATAGCATGGTAAATTAAAAATAGATGATTGGAAGGTGCCTTCAAAAGAGTTCAGTGATACAGTGAGGTGGCACGGTGGCTCGGTGGGTAGCAAGAAGGTCCCGGGTTCAATCCCAGGTTGGAGCGTCCTGGGTCCTTTCTGTATGGAGTCTGCATGTCCTCCCCTTGTCTGCGTGGGTTTACTCCGGGTACTCTGGTTTCCTCTTACAGTCCAAAGACATGTGTGATAGGTTAATTGGCGTCTCCAAATTGTCACTGACTTGTGTGTGCAAAACACCCCAGCCGTGTAACTGGAAACAGCTGCACGCCGGTCCCAAGCCCGGATAAATGGGGAGGGGTGGAGA
>JAUZSU010189821.1:0-12132 GCA_034780255.1 Parotocinclus maculicauda
TTTTATTTCTTCCTCCTTTCTTGTATTGATTCCACATAGTCTTTGAGAAATTGAAAAGTGCTGAAAAATAAAGATTTATTTTTATTCCTTTTCTCCCTCCCCAGTAGATTCTTAAGTAAAGACATCCAAGGAACAATTTGTTTGTCTCAGTAATTGGATTTCTCAGAGCGTATACACAGTATGATTTGGATATTTTCCGAATCGGCGCACAGAACACGAGTGTAACACGGTTGCCAGGTCCTCTTACTCTAATAGATTTGTTTTCCTAGACCTGGTTGTACTCTAACAGGCAGGACCTGGCAACCCAGCATTAAACCCAGCACCTGCTAAATGACTATTGAGTCAAACGTAGTATGTTCTGAAAACATGTAATATTGAAGTTTGCAGTTTGCTTCACATTTTTATATGAGTATTGGCTGGCTGAGAAGTAGAAATCTGATCTCCGGAGCAAAACCTGCTTTCACAATATCTGATTACTCAAGCGCATATGTTATTATTAAGCGCATGAAAACGCAGTCACAGAGATACTTACAACTTAATACAGCTATACATGGAACAATCCAAACAACTGAGAGGTAAGGGTTGCGAAAGTGCCTTAAAAACCAACCTTCTGCTTCATAGTTAAAGCTAACACATCACACGCTTTCGCACCATTGAACACAGTTCCCTGGAGCCCTAATGAAATGTCTCTGATATGCTTTGGTCAATATAGCATCCTTCTCACCCCTTCTAAACAGCACTTATTAGGACTGCCAGTTTGAGTACATGTTGCTTTAAATGATAATGATTTGATTCACTAAGCTGTAATTTGGGTCTTTCGCTGCAAAATCGTATTACTTCGCCTCACAAGGTCACCTCCTTAACCATGGCTGGTCCAACTAGTTTTGGATTCTGACCAGCTGGCTTTCAAGCAGCCCTGATTTTACTCCCAGATCGGAAATCCCCCCCAATCATCACGCTTTCAGAGCGTTTAACACGCCGTTAAGATGGAAAACCTCAGGTGTGTCAGGACTTTTGGGAAACGCGCGTTGGACGACCGCAGAGTACGCTGGATTTGGTTTATTTATCCACCGATAATACAGTCATTACAGCTTTCAACATGTTATTATTGCTCTTCTCTTTCTCCTGTACGCTTGGTTGGGCGTCTTGAAAGATTTCAAACGCAACACAGACGCGGGTCAATACAAAGCGGCTCCATTAGTCACCGAAAATGACTGAGCTCCTACCATATTCATATATCTCTTAATGCTAATTTGACAAGCACGCCTAAAATTAAGCACTTCGGCAGGGCCCGGTCTTTCGTGAAAACCATGTATCTACTGTTATTTATTTTTTTTGAAAGACTGGATTCCTCGTGCTGCAGGAATTCAGTAATTGGCATCAAGACAGACAGAGCGCTGCAGGAAAATTCTCCGCTGTGCTGGGTGATGCCCTGATAGAGGGCGAACGGGACGAGGGTGGGCACGGCATGAAGACGCTTCCCCCTACTGAGCAACACGCCCACTTTATGTCTGCAAGATTAAGCACAAGAGTCAAAGCATTATCATCCAGCGTCCATCTGATTGTCTGGTAGACTGCAGGGCGGCTTTGGTGCTACTTCATATAAAAGGATTAGATAATTAGCTTTAAGAAGCTTTGCCTGTTGCTGATGGACATGGCGTGCAAAAGTAATCAATAAGTAGGAACACATTATCAATACCTACAAACCGAACAGCATTTACTACACATCCTTATCCAAAGCCACTTAGAATTAAAACATACAACACATACAAATAATCTTACAAGCAATTAAAGGTTAATTGTCTTCTCAAGAACCCAACGGCGACAGCTTGACAGCCCAACGTCCGGTCAATGACACCTTGCTTCCATTGACAAGAACATGGTGCCTCACTTGACCAAGACTCAATAGTTTTAACTAAACTTTAACCAATGTAACCAATGTTGCCTATGTTGATTATTTCATTTGTTTTATTTTGTTAATCAATTTTTTTAATTCTCTTAAATGCTACACAACATGAACAGGATTCAATAAGACGGAAAGAAATAGCTTAAGTCCAATCCTACGTCATCGCAAAGGAAGATTTCGATTGGTTGAAGTACTCAATAAACGACCATAGTCAGTTATTTTAAAATAACAGCAAAATTTTCCATCCATCCATCTATTATTTTCCACTTAATCTACACTGGGTAGCGGGCCAACCGTCAACTCTGGGCGCAAGGGCAGGAACAACCCTAGACGCTGCGCCAATCCATTGTAAGGCACACATATAGTCACATAAGACCATTTTTTAGAAACAATAATTAACCTAAGCATGTCTTTGGACTGTGGGAGGAAGCCGGAGTACCCGGAGTAAACCCACACAGACATGGGGAGGACATGCAGACTCCACACAGAAAGGACCCAGGCCGTAAGTAAGCAGTGAGGCAGTGGTGCTACCCACCGAGCCACTGTGCTGCCCGTCAGTAAAATTTTTTTTATTAGGTAAAAAAAATCCTAGTTTTAGTAGTTCAGCATATTTCCAGTACAAACCCTGTCAATGAACTAAGAGCAGATAAACCAACCAAAATATTGTTTGTTGATAGTAATTGAGGTAAACGTTTAATTAATTGTAAATTCGACGTCATATTGCCCAGCACTAGTTCTAAGCAATGTTAGAATATCGATTAATAATAATCGGTTAATAATACCATACATACACTGAGTTCCAGGGTCTCCTCAAACGTGTCTGGTAACTCCAGGGTTGCCAGATCCAGCCAGAAATGCAGCCAACAAACAAGATGCAAAGTCTATTAAAATAAGTGGCCCTGGCAACCATGTTTGATTCTGTTTGCCGCTTCGGGGCTTCGTTTGAGTGTGAACACAGACCGAGAATACAGATTAAATCAAAGTAAGGGTCGAGAAATCCGACTACTGAGGTCAAATCCAGCTTTCTTTATCAGATCTCTAAATCAAATTTCTAGACTTCAATCAAATGTGAAAAATCAAAGTATGCTGTTTACGTGACCACCTAAACACACAGATAAGTGCAGGAATCCGGCCACGATCGGATTATTAAGTGCACTTAAAACCCACTCCGTGTCGGGGTTGTTTTGATCAGTTATTGTGCTACACTTGGCTGCATCCCAACCTCGCAATAGCGTGCTACGCAGTACCAACACCGCCGGTAACGCGCTGATGTGGGACACCATTTTGTACGCTTGCACGCGGTCCGGGACATTCTTTGGTAGTTTTTGTTTACTTTAACTCATTGAGTCACTCTCGATTAGAGATTAGCTAAACACCATACAAAGTAACAGGTTTGGTTACTGTTCCATAAACCTGTGAGAACATCATGAGGCAATTCGAGACTCGGTTACTGGACGCTCACTCGTATCTACCCGTGATCAATGTTTGCTAATATAGTACAGCAATTATTTCACATGGAAGGAGGACGAGGTGTTTACAGACCCCTCTAGATTTGCCGTTTTGTCCATTTCTACAACCCTAAATCAGGAGCTGTCAGGCTGGGATGGAAAATGCAAATAAAAAAACACTTCCTTACACTTACTTTGACTTTTATTTCTTTGCAGACTGTATGATTTTTTTTCACCTGCCCAACTTGATTTGGGGAGCATTGCTTTACCGATACTGAGCTTTATTTCCCTCTAAAATCAGACCTTTGGCGTATAAGCTCTCCGAGATTGCCTTCAGGACATCAAGACCTGAATGGCTAGTCCCATTTTACAGTTAAATAAAAACAACATTGACATCTTTCTTCATGGTCCAACTAAGTGATGAAAATGAAAAGCTTCTCCAAAACCCGGGTCATTGTTCTCATTCCAGGTCCAAAATCCGAGGGATTAATGCTCTCATTTCACACGTAGATTAGAACACTTTGTCTGCTGGGGTAAAGGAAGTTCTCAGTTCACTGGTTCCATGTTTATTTAAGGTCCTTTTATATGTTTCTTAAGTCCTACATGAGTCGGTCCTGGGTTATATCACTGACCTACTCTACTTCATTTTGGTCTCAGGTCTACTGGGTCCTCTGACCAATTATTCCTGGCAGTTCCACGGTTAAGACCGTTTTTGTTGTATTTTGTTCTAAAGAGTGTCATCTGGTCTCTTTTTAAACCTTCATTGTAACGTCTGTGGTAATGGCGTGGTTTTTGTTTGTGCTCGTTTTTATGCTTCCTATTTCTTGACCCAGATTATCCGAACGGTTTCGAAAATGACCTGTGCAGACTTGCTCAAAAAAGCTGCATGTCACACTGTGAGAAAAGTCAAATATGATGAAAGCAATCAGATGCGAAAGAGTGACAGCAAGTGTTTCTTAGCATGAAATATGGGTCTGTTTGTGACAGGAGGCTGAATGGATGCGAGCTCCTTACAAAGCCCTCAGTCGCCTCTCTCAAGCCGGGGAGGTGGCCAGTGCAAGAATAGCCTAGAAGAAGGGAGTCCCGGTTTCTAAGGCAGAGAGGACTTGAATAAATGCGAATGGGGGGGGGGGGACGGCGTGGAAAAGAATGGGTCAAAGGGGAAAGAAAGGGGTGGGTGGCTTGCTGAGGAAGATTGACAGCTGGTGAGTATCGCTTGACCTCAGAGGGTCTGGCCCTGAGCATTCTCCACTGGCTTAAATAAGAAGAAAACATAAAGAACAGGAATGTTAATTTATTTTCAATTGTCGCCGCTTGGAAGGGAGAAAATAAAGAATGCGTACGTACGCGCATCCCAATGAGGCTGGAACAGACCGAAACGCTGGAACCAAGTGCCAGCTTGGACGCGCCTCAGGGAGGTTTTTTTTCCACCGCAATTTCCAATTGTGGTGTTTAAAACACCCCTGCGAAATGAACGTGCCCCCCTCCTGGCTGCCCCCTAACCGATATGATTTGCTGCACAGTTTTCTCCGTCGGGAGACTCGTTTAAGGTTTTCCCTGGCAGGAAGAGCCGGGGCTGTCAGTGAAGAGCAAGGAGCTGATTATCTATAACACAAAAGAACCAAAGGAGGTGGGGCAGATGTGAGGCAGAGTCTCCTTGGATACACCCAACATTCCCACTGGGGATCCTCGAAAGGCAACTCTGACGGTTCCTGACAAGTCTGGGGCAGATGTTTCGACCCTCAAGGATACAGAAACATTTTTGTTTGGCAGTACTGCAAAAAAAGTCCCACACAAGCCCAACACCCCCTTTCTCAACCCTGTTACGGATATAACACCGGTGGTCCGATAGGTCTTACTGCCTTTTCCAGCAGTGTTTGACCCGTGGTAAAGGATCTAACTACCTGGACTACCTGGAATAATGGAAGTGTTGAAATAGCTTGGACGATTTGGACTTAATTGGTACTGTTTGTCTCCTGGAGGCTGATTAAACACCAATCAAGCACGGCGTTCGCAAATTTCAAGACCCCGATGGTCGGCTGAACTGTATCCGTCATATTTGTTATCACCTACGACTCATTACTACCTGTTAACATTGCTTACCCTAGCGACAGAGGATGATCGGCGTTGCTCGGCGAGGTCGGCCCCTTTCGCGTCTCTCGCGCAGAGCTAATTTCTAAAGGTTACCGGATCTTAATGAGGGTTTAATGAATACCGCGCAATAATCGCAGCATTTGCAGAGAACGGGCCCAAATGAAAATGATTTAAATGTCACATTCATTTACAGACGAAGATGCTCTAGGCCTGATAGTGTAGCGCTGCTCGAGGCTCAACGGCGAGGGTTTGAACGGAATCAAGCGAAGCCCGGTCGAAAGCGGTATGCGTGTAATCCGTAAACATTGCGAATCTCTGAGACACAATGCATTCATAGAAACCCAACACCCAGCACGACGGTGTTATTACACTAATCAAACACTTCTGTTTCCTTTCACCAGTTTGAAATGGAAAAGTAGTCGAAACAGATCCAGAAATCAGCGACATCAGGGACGTCTTGTTATCAGCGAGGCAACATGAGGGAGCTTTTACGTATAGTTTGCTAAAAATGAATCAAACTTAGTTCTATTAGAGCGTTTTCACACTTTACCGTTTCGGCGTCTGCAGTGGGACTGTGGTAGCCTAGCGGTTAAGGCACTGGACTCTGGTCCAGGGTTCAAATCCCACCTCTGCCAAGCTGCCACAGTTGGGTCCTTGAGCAAAGCCCTTAACCCACAATTGCTTGGATTGTAAGACTGTATCAGCTGTAAGTCGCTCTGGATAAGGGCGTCTGCTAAATGCCGTAAATGTAAATGTAAACCAATACCAACTCTCAAGAAGGATTTGGTTCTAGAGATGCAGCCATTGCTATTTTCTATTTTTGCAGATACCAATCTTACTGGCTGATTCTTTTTTTTTTTCTTTCCAATAATTATTAATGACAGTGTACAGCTTTTGTTCAACTTTTCTTTCAATGGAAACTTCTTCACTGCTAAAAAAAGACAGTAGCAGCTGCCTGTTTGTGTCTGGTTCTTCGCTTTAGCTTTGTTCAGTTCCACATATTCAGTCAGGTGATGCTGTTTTAAATGTCTTATTATTGTTCCGAGTGTTTTCGGAGTTCTTCCTCCGCTACGTACTTTTGTCACGCACACTACAAACAGCGCCTGCTCACTGTAAAGAACTAGAAATCTGAAAACATGGCTGTAACCAAAATAACACTGCTCCCTTACTAGTAATGCCCTATATAGGAAGAGGTTTTTGTAGCACAACTAAAATCTAACACGTTTTCAGTCACCGGCTGATTAAGCTTGATCTCTGCTCAGTTTGGTTTGTTTTTGGGGGCGTTTAGAGGCAGGTCGTGCTGTCATTTCTTTTCTGATAAAACTCAATCAATTCTACAAACTATGACTCCAGAATCTCCAGAAACATGATTTAGCTCATTAGGCTGATCGTCCCACAACCATCACCGGTTGCCAACTGTGGCTAACAAACGGCTGCTAATCGTATTTTACATTTCTTTCCATTCAACAGCTTGCTGGCACACCCACGCTGCCTCTTGGAAGCCTTCCTGTTTTTGCTAGAGGATGTCGTTAAGGTATTTTATATAGTTACGAAGATTTCTGGCTACTTCTCATGATAATTACACAACAAACAATACTGTGCAAAAGTCTTAGGCCACTATTAGATTTGCTGTTTTAGCAAAGGTGGAACAAACTCTCTATAGTCTCTTTATCAGAAAGCATTTTCTTTGTGTGTGTACATATTTATTTTGTTTGTCAATTATAGAGGCATAGTCTCATATATATTTTACATAGTCACCTGTGACCTGAGCATGTAATACCTTCACATATTCTAATAGGAATATCCTTTACACTGGGATTATTTCCACTGACCAGTACAAATTCAGCTACTTCCTTCACACTATGGCCTTTGGCTCGCCCAAGTGCAATCGCTCCGTTTCGCCAGTCATGAACATCCTGCTTTTTCCACTAAACAAATGAAAAATTCACTGGGCATGCACTGTACCACCTCTTCTCAATCTAATCCTGTCGCACGCCCCTCACGTATTTATAGCCATCTACAGGAGCCTGAAGTTACTACCCCTTTAAACGCGCAAGGTGACTCGTTTTCAGGTAGATCATATGGTCGCTATCCCAATGCAAGAACGTCAGATCTGTAGGTGGCCTGAAGACTTTTGCACAGTACTCTAGCTCTGAAATCACGCTTATTCAGAGCGTCTTGTAATTCAAGGCCGATTCCGTTTGATTTGAGCCCACAGCTTTAACTGCTGAGCCACCGTCCTTCTAACCCCCACCCCGTCCCTCTGTCAGACTTTAGAACCAATCTGTACCATGTCACCCCCACCTCTGCCTCATCCATCAACGCAAAGAGGCCACCCCTCGCCCACTATTGAGCACATATCATTTGGATGTAGACCACAGCAGCGTCACTCACTTTGAGTAGCTGTTATTTACCCCACAACAAGAGTCATACAGCCAGAGCAGTGTTTCAGACATCCTTTAGCGAGTAGCGGGCCAAATGACTGACCATACTGACTTTGACTTTGAACCAGCGCTACTCGTGCCAGCTCTCACACTGGAACCCGAGTCCCTGAGGGCTCCGTGAATAGAATGGTGCTACACAGGCAGAATACAAACCGTACACTGAGAAAACATGGACTAGCATCTGCTCTGTTTTGCTGTCCGGACATTCTGCTGACTTTAGAATGAAGCGTCTTTGCAAATCAATATAACGATTTTCTGACTGATTACCTGTTAACTGATTGAACCCTTCCACACTGATGGGATTCTCTTCCAGTATCATGGCATTAATCACCATCCACAGGTTAAGAGGGGTCACAAAATGGTTTGGTGAGCACAGAAATGATGGAAATAAGAAGCAGGGGTCTTTGAAGTCACCAAAATGAAGCCAACGGAACACCTATGGGAATATTTGGAGCATCAAAAGACCAATAAAATGGAATTTTTCGGACAAGGCTAATACAGATACAGTACGGTGCAAAATATTCCCTTGTTTGTTTATTGTTTTTGTATTAGTTTATCAGCATTAACGGCTCATCAGGACAGGGGCATTGTCATACTTATTCTAGACACATACATTCCTACTTTGAGTTTTTTAGCGTGCAAAAAATGATTGACAGATTAGATTTTCTCATCCTCCTGCCGCTGGTTTCTCAGCACCATTCAAACTGTGCGAAATGCACCGTAACCCTTTTCTCCTGCAACCTTTGCTCGCTTCTTTTTCGAGCGAGCTGGCACAGAGGGGAAAGGCCGGTTGGCTTGACAACTCCACTTATGTTGAGCACTGTCAGAACAGACGGTAATGCTTACCATCAGCCTTTTGGGGGTGCACGCAGAAAGGAGAACGCTCCCCCGAAACGAGGTGGGAGCAAAAAAAAGCTGGCTCTCCACTGTTCCTGAGCTGTGATCTCCAGCCTTAGGCAAGGTTAAGGTTTGTTACACACTGATATACATTCACTGGTGCACCGGAGCACCAGGGCTTCAAATCGGGCAGCTGTAATCGAACAGCATTACGATTTTTTAAACACACACACTCTGGTACTCGCAACCATTATAGGCTTGACTGCTCTGGCTCCCTGATGTTTGGGTAGTTCTTCAAGGTTGAACTCGAGACTGACGTTTGAGATAATCTCCATGTCTTCACGGTTTAGACGTTAAGTTTAATCAACCATCATAGTTGGTAGAACAGCTTTTAGGAGCAATGATCGTTCTTGCGGCAAATCAGACTTGCATCCAAGTCCGAAACGTCCATGAATTCTCACCTAACACTTGTTTTCGAAAGCTCAGGATGCTGTAGGACGATTGCCTGTTTCTCTTGTACGTGGTTGTTGGTTCACCTGCCAGTTCGTACTGGGTGCGCCTTTACTAATCCATCAGCTACTGCTAATTCTTGGAGGACAGGAGTACCATAAGCATAAACAACCCAGAAAAGAAAGGACTAACCTCTCGGTCAGAAGAGACTGTTAAAGAGTCTTTGAAAGGTAGCGTCTAGATGGAATTAGTGCACTGTGTAAATAAAACACTTTGGATTGAGTCGCTGAGTTTTTCCAGGACATCTGTCCGTCTACCTGCATGTTTCATGGATATGGAATGCAGTGTGTGTTCCTTTAGCACACTAGCTCTGTTTTCAGACATTTAAAAGCAAGGTTAACCGAGTGTGCTGTCTGTTACAATCACGGCTGTCTCGATACCATTTTTTTGTGCCCGATACCAATATTGCTACTGCAAACTTGAATATCTGGCGATACCGGTAATAGACCGATACGCTGCTACCACCTCTTGAAACACTGGCCTTGAGCTTAAAATAACTCTACACAGCTGACATGATGACCACGCTGCTAGCTAACAGTTTTAGTTCCAGATATTGCTCAAGTGACACATCTCTGTTTACGGCATGTCATCCAAAGCAGAAACGTCATAGGAGAGATATCGGATTAAACTGTTTTTTTCCTCATCTGATCTCCGATCCAGTGATTTTGCTAAATATCGAGCCGATATCGAATATCAGATCAGTACAGCCCTAGTTATAATGTTCGACAATGCTGACTTGCATTCAAGTCCGAAGTGTCCATGAATTCTCACCTAACACTTGTTCCCTAAAGCTCATCATGATCCTCCACCATGTTTCACAGTTGGAAAAAAGACGCAATTGTCTCATTTTTTGAGAAGTCAAGTTCATGTACACCATTCTAGTTCCATTTGGACACATTTACAAAGTGATAGTTCCAACCCAACCTAGACTTCACCAAGTTCTTCTCTGATGCTATTTTCACCTTCAAATCTGAAGTACAAAATAAGATAAAGAGAGCTGGAATTTATCTCAGTAATCCGATTTCTTAGGGCACTTATCCTGTAAAATCGGTATTCTCAGTCTGTGCATGCACCCAAGCGTAACCCATCCTTGGTTACCATCCTTGGTTTCTTAAACGTAGCTTTTTATTTTCCTTTGATGCTGGAGCCAAATTTGGACCACTTTACTTTACCCGCTGTGTAAATGTAGCCTTCATCAGACTTTGTTTGCTCTTTTATAGTCCAGGACAGCTCAACACCCCTCCCATCTCATCTCATTAACTGCACCTCTCTTTAGCTGAAGTCATTTGCCCACATACCTCTCCAAGACAAGCATTACTGGAAGGTGAATGATTGTTCAACGAAGCCACGACGCCAAAGCCACTGTGTTTAGGATCGTCCTTCTTCTGGACGTGATCTGAATCGAACGGTCCAGGACAGTCCCCTGCTTAAAAACGACGGAGTTCAAGGTCTGGCGACTCGAAACACAGCCTTTCATTAGGCCAAACACGTTTACGTGTTTGTATTCGGGGAAATGAAGAGAATAAAAAGTGAAGCGCTTTGGGCGTAAAGGCTAATCCCAAATGAGAAATAACACATCCAGTATTATTTCCTACACAGGCCGCTTTTTGCGGTGCGGCAATAAATTCCTCAACTCCTGGCTGTGATTTTTACCGACATCCTTTCATGCCCACCTTTACTGCCGATGCCCTTCACACTCTCCACACAGGGGACTGGCGTTCACGAGTTTACCGAGAAAATTTATTGTCAAATATTTGTCTGATATCCTGCCCGCTGTCGGCTGTATAACCTTGTAAAAAGCAGATTCGAATAAATTTGCCGAGCGTATAAAAATGTCATGGTTTTGCATTGGTAAGTGTGAAATAAGGCTTGAATCGGTGCTCGCAGGTGGGAATAAAGATAGTGGCGTGGATTAATTTCACTCCGCAACACTGTGCCTTGAGTTCAAAGACCTCTACTCAGACATTTTAATTACTTTGGAATTGGTCCTAATTGATCTTGGCTTAGATGGACCTCTCATACTTGGTGTGGCTATTCTCCCCGCGGTGATTAGCCCAGTACTTAGCTTGCATCCCATTCTGCTTTTTTTTTCCTCGTGAAATAAAAGCCGGAATAAAAGTGGAACTGCGGTTTTACGAGAGTTCGCTCGCTGTATTCAAATGATCTGCTGAGTCATTCATCTTCAGTAACCTGCTCCAGGCAGTTAAGGCTCACTGATTAAGTTAATAGACTATTGAACAGAAGGTTGAGGGTTAAAGTCCGAACACTAACAAACCATCTCTGTTTGGCTCTGGAGCAAGGAACCTAACCCTCAACTGAGTGGACTCTATCATCCAAGACTGCATCAATTGTAATTCAGTCACGGAAGCTGTGGGACAGTAACTACTTGTAAGTGTAAACCTAGGGGTGTGCGAATTAGACACTAAAACTAAATCTTGATATTTTCTGGGATTTTCTTAATAACGATAATTAAACGTTACTTTTCGGTGTACATCTTGGGACTCAAAATGTTAAGAGCTGTATAAACACGTGAAGCAGGACCAAAAAGGTATTTGGAGAACACGGTAAATTCCACAGACATCAACGTACAGATCAAACCTGGGTTGCAAAATCTACAAATCGCCATTTACATTAGGCCATTAGGCCATTAGGTCTGCAACTGAAGCCGCAGAAAGAGCCACAAGATGGCTTTGGATCAAGAGGGCTGATCCGTGGTCGAGTGCTGCTGGGACACAAGCCGGAGTTTGATCACCTCCGGTTGGGTCGCCTGGGCGAGGGTGTCTGATGTTGAAAGACCCGAAACACCCCGTGACCCCAGGTTACATCACTGATGATGTGTCCCAGCGCATCAGCAAGATGTATTTCTCACATGTTGATCTGGCTTTGCCAGTGA
>JAUZSU010189832.1:0-23810 GCA_034780255.1 Parotocinclus maculicauda
TTAATATGTTACATAGCACGTCCCGTCTTGTAACATAGGGCATGTTCGTTTAATCAGACCAGCCGGTTATTAGGACCGAAACGATCGCGTCCCGATGTGGTCCCATTAACCGGAATTGACTGTATTTTTGATTCTCTAAATATATAATGTCTTTAAATTAAACCAGTCAATTGTTGTTAAAACAATAATAAAACATTCAGTAATTATGTTACACTAAAAACTTTTAGTGGCGCACGAAACTTGGTGAGCAAGGCTATATGTAAAGGAGCAACCCCTGAAATATTTCAAGCATGTGCAGTAAGGGGAAACTGGATATAACCTTTCAGAGGATCTAGTTTACTGGCAAATTTAGCCATACCAATACGGTCAACATAATATTCCATCCTAGGAAGAGGCAATGAATCTGCAACTGCATTTACATTTCAATAATCAGTACAAAACTTGTAGGTATTATCTGGCTTTGGAACCAAGAGACAAGGAGAGGATCAGGGGCTGTTGATTGAAGTGGCAAGGTTATTGTCTAACAAATACTCTGTCTCCTTCTTAAAAAGAAAGCATTTATAAAGGTTTTCCTGGTATGGGTGTTGCTTGGTGAGTGAGTAATTACCAGAATCATGCCGCAGAACTGTGATTGCCACCTAGCAGACATAACATAACATAACATATAACGTACTGGATAATCCTTTGTTACACTAGCCTTTTGTAAGGCTACATTGTTATGTGTATTCTTATTCCCTCCTGCTCCGTGACACTTGGCCATGTTTTAGTGCTGATCCTGACTGGACTCAGAGGAAGCACTGCTTTGGACAGCGGGGTATTGGTAAACAAATTATGTTCCTCTGAGTGCTCTGGGACTAATAAAATGCAGATAGCTTGCAGTTCTGAGAGACTCGTTTTAAACGTGTGAAACGCCATGCCAAATTGTGGCAACTTCATCTTAGATGTTGCCAGTAAACATTATATTAGAGGCCCATCTGTCTGCAGATTTGAACGAGTAAACAAAGGCTTGCATGATGTTCCTTATTAAGTGGTGTGGGTATGAGACAGGTTGGATCCGGTATGTGGTAAATGACAGTATCCCATACATTTTTGCTATAATATATCTGCACGTATGTATATTTAATATACTGTTCTTGAAACATTCAAATTGTATAACTCACAAATTCACAGACTTTATCATGAGTGTTAAGTGACTCATACCTGTATAGGCAAATCATAAACAGTGAATATACACCAGTCAGACAGAGCAATTCTGCTGGAGTGTTTAAATAATGTGTACACATCTACCATATAGCTCCACCTTGTAGATGTAAAGTCAGATTTAGAATGTTAATTTTTTTGCCAACTTGTTTATATATTCCAATAAACTACTCAGTGAGCAATTCAAGTTCCAAAATTTTAGTATCATCTCAGTGTTTTAGCATTACCACCTTTATAGCTTCGAAATAACACTTTCAAGAAATGCTATTTTGTCTGGAATTTTGTTTGTTCCGAATGTAGTTTTTTATTTTGTCATGTATGGAAGGGAGATGCTGAATATGCACAAGAAAATCAGTAGCACACAATGTCCTGAACCTAAGACAAACTTTGTATTCTGGTAGTACACAACTTTCATGAAAATATGTACAAAGGCAGTGTTTCACCAAGTCATCAAGTGTTTCATCAAGTTTAAGTTAGGAAAATGATAATGTAGTGGGTTTCCTCTGGTGGTAAACATAAGGGTGGATTATTTTTTACACTTAAGACAACACAAGGGTGAATTATCTCCATCGGTTTCTGCTTTGTATGTTTGAGTGATTAGATCTGTATGTAAGCTTACCTCACAAGTCTGTCCATACATTTGTTCCTAGTATGTGTTTGTTTAATTGTACTGTGTGCTCCCTTGACTGTGCTGTGTTCCTTAGCATCTTGTTTTCCTAATTACGCTGTGCCATGTCTATGTTTGTTAATGAGCCCTCATCACTCGCATGCACATCTGACTTAAATGTCAACCACTGCAACTTGGTGGAGTTGGGATCTTAAATAGCAACCTCCTTAGTAGCCTGGAGCCCTAATCTATAAGGCACCATTGACCTAACACTAGAATAAATTGTGTTGTAGCTTCTTTTTGTTTGTGTTTGCAGCATTTAATTTGTGCATTTGCTTTCAGTTAACTGTTAAGTGCGACTCTAAAAACAACTTGGTGGTCACACCTTTTTTTGTTTACATCCAAATAGCCCAAACTATGCATGTTCATTATACAATCTTTGAAGTGTATCACACATGTGAAGGTAATGATGATATATGTAAATGATGACAATGTTAGAGCAAAGAGATACATTTATTAAAAATAACTGTACAATTGAAAATAAGCTCTAGTATTTACATTTATGGCATTTAGTATATTTTATGCCCTTATCCAGAGCGACTTACAACTCACACAGTCTTACAATTCAAGCAGTGGTGGGTTAAGAACCCAAATGTATTTTGGTTCAGAGTCCGGTACCTTAACCACTAGGCTACTGCAGTCCCTAGTATCCTGCTAGGCCACCTCTAAGCTAGATACAAAATGAGATATAGTTGGACATTGGATACAAAAAGGTTCTCACATTTCTTCACAGATTCTCTCTACTGGTGGTCTCTCTTGACTCTCCTGAGCCTGTTTGCCATGATTACCAAATTGTCTAGTAATAGGCCATGCAACACAAGAGCATGGCACATTAAAATAGTATTTAGTGGCAACACTCATTACTGCTTTCTAGTCTGTTTTTGAAAGATATTCACCACAAGTATTAATATAATATAAGTAAATATTTTTATACACTTATTTGCTCCCAATTTAGCTATTTCCCAGATTCCCAGTATCTTGACATTCTCTGCCCACCCTACTGATGAAGGAGGGCCATAGGCCAGCAAATGCCAACAAGTTAAACGTAACCACCACCCTTTTATTTTTTATATCATGGTGGTATATAAAAATCAATTATAACATGATAGATTACAAATGTTGGCGAAAAATAATTTCTGCTTGTATTGAAAGTGAAGCTGGAATCTAGAATGCTGGCAGCTTAATTTTCAACTTGCACATCCCTTGAACTAATGCCAACCAAAACTCTGTAATAGTTTAATAAATCTTAGTGAAAGTGATACAACATTCCCGAGCAGCATATCTCTCACCCTGGAGGATGGAAGGGAGACATGGGAGGAGAGAAAGAGAGAGAATGCATGATACAAAACATGCCCAGGTCTATAAATAGAAATGCTAAAGGCATTTGTGTTCAGCAGTGTTACTATAAACTGACAGTTTCTGTTTTAGATAGTGCTTGCAAACAAGATTTCATCGAATCGTCGTACTCCACATCGAATGAGTTCATATGGTATGTGCCTTTCATAGCTAACAATACACCAATCTACAACCCCAAATCTAAAAAAACTAAAACAGTATAGGAATTGCAAATAAATAAATAAATAAAAAACATGATGATTACTTTTATTTACATGTATTTTTTGTATAAAGTGTATAGACAATATATTTAATGTTTTTTTCTGATCAACTCAATTTTATTGATTATTCATCCATTCAGGCCTGCAACACATTCCAAAAACGTTGGAACATGGGGCAATTTATGAGTATTAATGAGGTAAAAATAATAATGTGATTTCAAAAACAGGTGTTGTCAACAGGTCATTATAGTCATTGGGTAAAAAGGCAAATTGAAATGTGTAAAAACAATGTTCCTCAAAGATATATAGGAAAAGGTTTACATCTCTATAGTGCATGATTTAGGGAATCTGGAGTAATTTACAAAAGGGCACATGTTAAGTTGATCACCTGTGATCTCCAATTCCTCAGACAGCACTGTATCAAGAACATCCAACTTATAGAACCATATGGGAACATGAGAAAGGGAAATACTTTGGCAAACCTTTTTTCAAGCATTCTTATCAAGTTATCTGGACTCAGAGACATTTAGGATGAATCATCACACAGTGTATTGTGCTCAGATGAATCAGTATGTCATGTTTTTGTAGTAAAAAATTTATCCCATGTGCTTCAGACCACAAACAAAAATGACCAGCCAGACTTGTTTAACAAGTTCAAAAGCCAGAGTCTATCAAGGTATTGGGTTGCCAGTGGCAAAGGTTATTTTACACTTCTGTAATGGCAGCATTAATGCAGGAAAGTACATTGCAATTTTAGAGCAATATGACTTGCCCTCAAAATGACATATTTTCCAGGATCATCTGTGCATTTTTCAATAGGACAGTACAAAGTGACATACTGCTCACATTGCAAAGAGCTGGCTATATAAGAAAAGGGTACAGATACTATACTGTCCTAAATGCAGTACTAAGCCCTTGGTCCAAAATGTCTGTTTTATTATTTATTTATTTGAATTTTCTATTCTGTCCCTTTTTTCCCCTAATTTCCTTGGTTATTATACTTTGTAGAACAATATTGCCACTTAAGTCAGCTGTTACAGAAATGAACCAATGTTTATTAACTACAACTCTAGCATGTAGTAGAGTGGACAGACAATAATTCCAAGCTGTTTTGCAATACTGAGAAATGGATCAAAAATTGTTTACTTTTGCTCTCTTACTCTTGAGATGTAGGCTCTTGTGTAGATTTATCCAATATGTGAACTCTTGAGCATAAATTATAGTAAAGTAGTGGCAATTGCACTTTTTTTGTATTAATCTTAATAAAATAGATGAGAAAAATACAAATGTAATGAGTACCAAACTTTACCAGCAGCTAAGACACAAAAACAGCAGCTTAACCCTACATATCCTCAGTAGTTCATACACACAGACACACATACGCCAATCATGTTATATGACATATTATTATGTTTACTCTCACCCTGGATTATATTAACCAGCTTTAAGACTGTTTAGACAAAAAGACAAAAATCTAATAAATCCAGTTTAATTCCCATCATATAAATATCAATATCTAAACATACCAATATCAATATATACTGCTCATAGAAGTGAGGGGATACTGCACAAGTAATATGAAGCAATTGAAAAAAGAGTATATTTGATTTTATTTCACCAAACAAGATAATCAGAAAAGGAAATGAAAAGTCGAAGAAAGTTGTTTGATTACACAAATGAGATGCAAACTCTATGAGCATGATTAACAAGAGACACATTGAAGGATGTCAAATTGGACGAGAGTAGCAGACAGTGACTGTTCAGTAGGGTATATGGTCACCCAAGACTGCCAAAACACACTGACAGCAATGGGGCATGAACAGGATCAGATTACTCAGCAGTTCTTGTGAGATCCTATTCGTATTCATTTTGAAAGTGAGTACACCCTTCACATTTTTTTACTATTTTATCTTTTCATGGGACAACACTGAGGATACAATTCACAATCAAGACAGCTTGTATAATTTGTAAAGTTGCTGTAAACACAGCCATTAATGTCTAAACCGTTGGGCCTATCTTTTGGGCTATGTCTGGAACATGGCCACCATTTTGAAATCCGAAATATTGAATCAAAGTTTTTCCACTAAGGTGGTCATGTAGCATATCAAAGAACACCAAAATTGTCTAAGAAATCAGATTTGAAATATCTCTTGTTGTTCAAAAGTTATCAACACAAAGTTAAAAACTTTTGTTGTAACTAAAGATGGAATTGTCGATTCCGATGTCTGGGGAATGCTGCTGCCATATTATAGCTACAGAATTCAACAACCGACAATCAGAAAGATCACCAATTTCACACAACATTGTGTGAAACCTCAACAGCCTTTGTGAATCCACAACGCAGCACGTGACATGCCCTGTGTCTTTTGAATCACCCTTTATATATATATATATTTTACACTATACTACAGGTATTGTGTATTCACACTCATGCTATCTTAAAATGAAACAAACAAACAATTTAATTGCATGATTGCATTATTAATATATTATTAAAAAGAATTTGTAAAGTTATTATTATTATTATTATTATTATTATTATTATTATTATTAATAATAATAATTTTTTTTTACTATTACTGTTATTATTATTGCTGTTTTTATTATTATTATTATTATTATTATTATTATTATTATTATTATTATTAGGTATTTTTTATAACTACCAGATTAGAGAATCATAAGGTGTTGTTAATTCATCCTTTTGTTCGTCAGCTGGTAAAAGAGCTCCTCTGATGCACTTTCAGTGTGTAACCATGACATTTTACATAATACTTATTTACCCAACTGTAAACGCTTCTTTAAAACACAGCTTGCATGCATTGCAGGCTATCACAAGACTGGATTAGGTGATATAACTCTCTTTTACTTTGGTGGGTATTTATTAATGTTTTCGAGTATTGGCTCAGACAAGTTAGCAAGCAAGTTAGAATGCCAAAATATTAAACTTTGTGTACACTTGGGATTTGTTTTTTTTTGTCACAGCTAAAATGCAATCCTAACTGGACCAAAATGTGTATGGCATAATACCTGATTACTGTCCTCATAATATTAGTCAGATGCATAGTTATAGTTATAATATATTCAACAATAGCTTACCTTGACCCATATATGCTCCAGTAAGGGCCTCTTTAGCAGTACCAAAGCCCATTTCTCTGCAAACTACACTAGCAGAGACACGATTCCAAAGATGATCAACCACCGTTCCCCACTTTCCTTCACGCAGAACCTCCACCCTCCCTTCTCCCAAGCGAGGTCCTGCCTTCAAACGCACCACTGGCTAAGAAAAGGCAAAATACAATATACAGCTTGTTTAGTCGCAAGTTACTATACATTCTTATGTATGATGCATAAATTAATAATTAAGGCATTTAGTTTTTTGTTACAGAATACAACAGAAGAAGACACATATACAATGACAATAGATGACTGTGTGCTAGCTGTTAGCATATGCAGTAACATGAAGTTGGCTCATCTAATTAATAAAGAAAGATGAATGGTTGCTTACCTTGACTGATTGCGGGGCTTGAGTCCTTCCTGAAAACATGCGTGAGAATTGGGGCCCAGGTTTACAGCGAACCACTGCATGACGTCCACTCTTACATGGTGTGACGCTGCGAGGAATAGACAGCTGGGCATGACACTCTGCCAGGCTGGGCTCTGTACCCAGGCAATGCAACTTTTCCACCCAGAAACTTTTCTTTTTGGCCATGAAACTTAACCTGAGGAATGAGTAAATAAATAACATTATGTTAAATTTCCCACATAAGTTTCATTGAAGTAAAATTATTTCAGATATTATAATAACACTGATATAGATCGGTAAACACCAGTGACTATTTCAGGCTAAAGCATTCAATACCTCGTAGATGGATCCTTTACTTTTTCATCCCATATTTTTCTGTAATAAAAGACAATGGGCAGTATTATTATCATGGCTTTTTAAAAAGCATCCCACACAATCAGTCAAACAACAAAGTAAGGACCCAATAAACACAAATCTAAGATTTACTCTTATTTTCTTAATAAAACACACTGATTATGTAGATAAATGTGTAAAAGAAACAATAGTAATATCTAAGCAGCAAAACGAAGGAGTATATGTGGCTATAGGATAAGCACGCAGTTACAGTAAGAACTCACGTCCCATCACTTGACCAAGTCAGTTCCAATTATACTTTTTATACTGAAGTTTTTAGCTGCGGCTGCATGGATGGGATTTAGGGGAATGGTAAACTCTGTGGTTATATGTAAAGCCAGAGTAAATACCACAGACATGCTATTCTTTAATTCATGCTAAAGTACATGTAGTCATTTAGCAGACCCTTATCCAGAGTGACTTATAACTGACCGAATTTTACAATCCAAGACATTTTAAGGACCTTTCTCAAGAAGTCAACAGGCCAGTTGAGCCATCACAGTCCCACATATTCTTAATTTACTCAGTCAACCTGATCTGATCAGGACACATCAAATAATCAAATGTAAACTAGGTAATGTAATTACTGAAACAGGCTACTGAATTAGTTACAGCTTAAGGGTAAAAAGTAATCAGCCGAGTACTGTTTAAAATCACCGAACTGAACAAAACAAATCCAGCTGCAAATATGGGTGCCGCTACTAGGAAATACTGTACCATTTTAAGCCACACACAGCTTTGGCTAATGTTCCCTGGCTTAGGATTCCGTAGGTTGTTGAGTAAAAAAAAACAAAATATATATTTTCAATTTCTGACATTCTGAAAAGGGCATGGCAAGGCTTCCCAAAAACTACGCTGCCCTTCAAAGAGCTCCAGCAGACCAATTCAAAGCAAAGAACACATACTGGTGCACACTACAAAGCTCCAGCTCAGAACAACCATTGCTACTATATTAGTCATCTGTAATAAAAAAAAAATATGTAAAATTATTCATTACTTTCTGGTTCAAACCTTTCATTACTGACTTTGATGCACCAGTGCACCAGTTTTTAAGATTGTGTATCACTATGTATTGACTACTGGACAGTCATGGTGCAGCAGCTAAGGCACAGGACCATTTACTGGAATTTTGAAGGTTTAAGTCTTAGTAGTGCCCAACTTTGGGCAAATGAATTAGCCCTTAATTGATTGAAAAGTACCTTGGTAAATTGTATGAGCTGTAAGTTATTTGTAAGTGTTTTGTCTCTAACAGGTTGAATTAGAACAAAAATACATTATTGTGACTGTAGTACTGGCTATGTATGGTTTTCCATTTAATTTGCTCTATAAAATAATTTATATGTTTGGCTCACTGTGCTAAATTTCAGTGACTAGACACAGATGGATTTCACAGCCTAATTTTTAAGCCACCCAAGGTCACAATGGGTCACTTTTTGAATCTTGGGCCTCCCAAGGTTTTTTCCTCACAACATTTACAGAGTTTTTCCTTGCCACTGTCACTCCAAGCTTGCTCAATTTGAGATTGGCCTTTTAAGATAATATAATGTTGTAAAACTGCTTTGAGACAATGCTCCATTGTAAAAAGCGCTGTATAAATAAATCTGACTTGACTTGGCTTGTTTATGCCACAGCAGAATTTTTTAATAATCAATTTCACACACATTTATAGAGGAATCATTTGTTCACTGAGCCACATTTGCAACCTCATTAAGGTTTAATGGCTGAGGACAAGCTTAACAGCTGGACAAGCATGACAAATTCAGATTAGCATCCACCAAACATCTCTTCTCACCCTACAAGATTGTTTTTAACTCTTTTTGGCAGAACATTGTCCCCATCTGCTTATGTAATAAGTCTCAAGCCTTGTTATACACTACTGAAAGAGGCCTGGTGCAAAACACAATATTGTTTTATGCTTCATTTACAAATACACTATTCAATACTAATTCTAATTCAGATTTCTGAATCTGCATTTTATTTTTTACACATTGTGAATTTATTATTGGAGAGAAAGATTTTTGTTATATTAAAGCATCAAAGATTGTATAATACAGTATGTACAATTCTGTAAAACATGTCTCTGACATTATTTTAATTCTAAAAATAATTTTTATTGTTGGAAATGAACAGTATATGCTGTTTATTTGCTGAACTGCCGTAAAGCACATACGCATATACAATACTAAGGCTCAATCAATTATTGTATACTGCTCACAAAATGAAATATCCCCTAATTCTTGTGAGCAGTAATATAATGTAAAGCAAGAACCCTGTCAGCTGTTAGGCTACCAGTTTGTTACGTCATAAGGGTTGGCCTTACTAAGCCCCTTATAGTTAAGTAATTGTTGAGTCACCTCCCTTAGTGTTATACAATTTGCTGATTGTAGTCTTTTTCCATATATGACACATACTTTACGTTAAAAACACAGCACACAGATGTGTAATTAGGCTTAGAGCACTTTGGGATATTTACTTTCCCCCAAATATTTGCTATGTGTAGTAATTTTTAAGCCAATAAAATAAATTACATGGAAATAAAAACAAATAATTATTTTACATCAACCTGATTTGCATCCTGTCCCAACACTGTTCTGGGATCATGACTTAATGATACATTTAGGATTAAATGCAGTTTGTGAAACTTACATGCATATAACTAGATTTGAGAGCAATGCCCATTGGGTCAAAACTGAAAGACAGAATTTGCGACCAACAAGTAAAAGTAATACCACACTAAAAGAAGCTCAACAACAGTATAATCTTTAAGTCTTTAAATTTCCGTGTGGTGACACACAGGGTCTGGTGCTGACACAGCAGTCCACAGAGAACAGCTATAATTGAGCCCCTGTTTTCCCCATACATAAGAATCTTAGAAATCCTTAGCTCCTTAGCATTTAATTACAGCATCTTCAACAAAGTATCCAACATGAGAAGTGAGGTAGGTGGAGATTTACTTGCTGAGACGCTGAGTGGGTGAATGAGGAGTTAGCCCTGTCTGCCTCAGCCAAGTCTGGAACTGTCTAGAGTGCCTCAGCAGGCACCTACAACATCATGAGGTCATGTCCTGGGTGAGTTTACTAACTGGGTCAGAAAAAGGGGAGGGCTTCCTGGCAAACAGATATTTACAATCAAGCTAGCCATAGACATAACTCCTATTGCTACTAAGTGTTATACTAGAAAAAAAACAGATTTTAATAACTATAAACAGGCCCTACAATCTGTGATTGAGCCATATAAAACCTGGCAAACATGGGAAAAAACATCAGTACTGATTCTAAAGTGCTTAATCACCTAACCACATTCAGCATTTAGAAATTAAAATCTACAGATTCCCTATATGCTGCTATAGTTCCATCTTGCATCTCTTGCATGTGCTATCTAAGACGATTTCAATAAAAACATTATAACACAACATACTCATGTGCAAAATTACAACAAACGGTCATTAATATCAGTGAAACAACAAGTGGACAATCTATATATCAAAGCATAAAATGTCAAAGTCTTATTGGTTGTATAATAAAAAAGACAATGCATCAGCAACTATAGCAGTTTAATATGGTGCAACACTTCTTGTGCTGTGCAAAAGTGTGGTTGCAAGAAATGACTCCTAGCCACAAAGTCTACAATAAAGGCAGAGAAACTTTGAACTAAAATGACCAGCAAGTGCAAACCCAGCATTTATACACAATATAGGCAAAAGTTTGTGGACACCCAAAATGACATCCAAACAATGGGTATTAGTATGGAGACTGTCCCCAATTGTTGCTATGACAGCATTCACGCTTCTGCGAAGAGTTTTCACTAGTTTTTGGGAAAAGACTGCTAGTTCAAACACTAATGTTACAAACTTACTCTGGTTTATTCCTGTTCCATCCCATTTATATTTACATGTATGTTATTTGGTGCCCATATCCAATACAGCTTACAACTGATACAATCTTACAATCAAAGGTCCCAACAGTGGCAGCATGGCAAATGTAAAATTTGAAACTCCTGTACAATCCATAGCCTAGTACCTTAATACTCTAGCTAAGGCACCAAATATTGTCTTAACAGTGCCTGATGATGAAGCAGAGACTTTGATGTAGGCTTGTATTTTGTTTAGCCAAGAAACCAAATCCTGCTTATGTAACCTTAAGTGTTATTTAACAGATGCTATCAAATCATCATCCAGACTTTCAATGAGAATTAAACATTTCAATGAGAAAGTGAGAGAGAAAGGACCTCCTAAGCTAGACTGCTATCCTGTATTTATGCTTTAGAAAAAAGCATCATTCTAAAGACCTAAAAATATATTTCCTGTCCATGTGGCACTGTGAGAGGGTTCTGAAGCCACCGCACTCCCACAATTTGGCACTTAAGCTTTCACATATGTACACTGCACTCATTCTTAGAAGATGTTAAAATACAAAGCACACACTACTCACTGAGCCAATGAGTCTGTTCTGGAGAAAGTTTGTTTGAATGTAACTTTAAAAAGCTATGCTGTTCATGTTTTTAATAAAACTCAAAATGGCAATATATAATTGCAAGCATAGCACATCAAATATTTAAATATCTGAACCAATTTATAAGGCAGCATATATTATGTTACGATATATGACAAAAATGGGAAACCTATTTTACTATTGTGATTACCTGAAACAAGATTAGTTTTAATACCAGACTCAAAACACTTTCAAGGCAATTTCCAAATTCTATATATAATAATATTTCCTACTGAGTTTGAATTATTTCAGCTTACTTTATTCTAGGGCTTGTCTTAATCCATGTCTGTGAAACCTGCCTTTAATGTTTAATGTTTTGTTTAAATGTCAAACAGAACCAATTTAAATTCACTTTTAACTTACCTCCTAATTTAACATAAAATTAATGCCTAATCTCAACATATTACCACACTGTAAATTTGAGAGTATTACTAAAATTTCAGTTTGATTCTCAGTTATGTACTGACCCAATCACCAAGGGGTAAACTCAGGGACAATCATGTATTGGAAAACCAAGGGGGCCATTGGCAAATAAAACCATTATAACAACAATCCAATGTTCTCGCCAATAAAAGACATTTTGTGGATCTCCAGCATGAGTAATCAACATGAATTGACTCTTTTAACTGAAAATCAAACACTTAACCAAGACATTTCATCTTCAGAATTGCTGTGCAGATACCATCTGTAAATTCTAAGAGGTCATTTAATCGCTGCCTGAGTGCTCAGTCTTGTAAGAGGTGGCTAGTGGAATGAGATAAGGCAAACAAAGATATGCTCCAGTAAATAGAGAAGGTGACTAATGAGAATGTTGTACTGTATGCCCATACTCCAAATCCCATCATATATATTAAAAACATTCCAGGCACTTATCAAAGCATTAGTTGCTGTTCTACCAAATTAATGGGACCCATTTGGAAAGCCATTTTCAAATACTGGATGGGTGAATTAAATGATAGGAAGGGAAGATGGAATCATAGAGTTATTATAGGAACTGAAGAGAGTCCTTAGATTATCCTCTGGCCATCAAAGTGGTTTACTCAATGTTTGATCGACGGTATAAGACACAGTGTCATTTCACACACTAGGTTTTGCAAGTCAATAAGATAATGGCATAATGAGATAAGACCATAATTAATCATGCTTTATGGTCGTTATAATAAATTATAAACAGTTTGTCTGGTAGAGTATAAGGTACACCAGACCTTGATCAGTAGTTGGAACACTGTCACTCATAGCAGAAATTTGACATATACCAACAAAAACAAACTACATTTCATTTACATGCACTAAATTATCCGATCATAGTTGGATTTCTGCAGTAATCTGATTATACAAGTGGTATTGTATACAGCATACACTGATCTAGAAACCAGATTAGGCAATCCATTTGAGAGAGATGGATTTTTGTTCAGTAATCGGAATTCTCTTAGCATTTATACCAGTTAACTTATTTCAATGAAATTGCCCAGTATGCAAACACACTGAAAGCAACTTGTTCACCAACCCAAACACATCCCAAAATGTAAGCGTTTCTGTTTCTGAAACAAAACTTGATCAATAATAGTAGATTTCTACAGAGCTTAGTATGAGCAATCCCACTTAATTCAAATAAATGTTGTGGGTGTGGGAAGCTAAATAACAGCATAGTGCATAAGGCAGAAACCAACCATAGATGGGACACCACTCTATCGCAGGGCACATGCACATGCACACACACACACACACACACACACACACACATGCACACGTTAGGAATGTGGGAGGAAACTGGAAAACCCAGAGGAAACCCTCAAACTCAAATATGGGAAGAACATGCATATTATACACAGACGGCAGTCAGACCAGGAATCAAACCCCAGTATCTGGCACTGTGAGGAGACAGCACCAACCAATGTCATCTAAAAAGTAAAAAAATGCAAACATGTAGCCTTTCATTTTAACAAAGAGATACATACTTATAAGTCTTCATGTTGGGTTGCACTGCCTCAGGGAATCCCAGCATACCACACACCACTCTGCTGGCATTCAGAGTCCAGCCTTTGTCACACACCTGTCTCCATCTTCCAGCATGCTTCACTTCCACCACACCCTCTGTCACTAGTGCATGTTTTTTGGTAGCCATCAAAATTGGCCGCAGGCGGACTTCCTCAAGCCTCAGCTTACTGCCAGACTGAAGAAGTGAAAATAAATTAAAAATGTCATTTTAATTAACTGAATAATTCTTCTGCAGTTTTCTGAAAAGTGATCTTTCATATTAGAGAACGCAATTAATAACAAAATCCATTCGAAGGCTGGGATGGAAGTGTTTGTGATATTTCCGCAGAACTGCAACAATTTTCTGACAAAAATGTAGATTATAAAGCATTTAGCTAGACTTATCAGATACATTCTCGCACAGACTTGTTACAAAGATTACATCATAGGTCAGATAATGGGCAGGGACATGCCAGTCTTCATGACTGCTTACCAGGTTTTGTAACTGGTGACTGGAGCTTTGACCCTGTCTTGGGAAGTCTTGTGGATGTGCATTGCCATGCCAAGAAGATGGAGCCCTTGGACGAGAGTAGTCTTGCCACCGGTTTGAGATGGTGACATTGCCTCTACTGTTAATAGTATGGCTTCTTCTGGACACTTCAGGAACCACTTGTTCCAGTCTTCTCTCAGGATTACACACCACCCCAAGATCCTCTGCATGCTTGCAGTCATGAATTCCCCAGCCGTTTGACTTGCAATCTTTCAGTGAATTTTCAGAACCATCACAGCGCACATTATCCATCCAAATAGGACCTATTTGTAGATGAACCATAAACATGTACAACAGGTGTTTAATAACTGACTTCACTGGCATTTCCAAAATGTCAGGTAAAGAACAGAGGATGTAGAGCTAATATTATATTTTCATTGAAAACATTTACTGAAGTAATTAAACTAAGGCATTCAAATTAGGGATTTTGTGAAGCTGTCTGAGCAAATCTGGAGCATTTGCAAGATGTGCAGACTGAAGCCTTTAGTTTTGTTTTAATGATAACCCTGTCTTGCCAACTGGTTCTACACTTGCTTTGGTTTACTGGGAATCTTTACTGCAGCCTCAAATTTAAATTATAGGGCAGGGCAGGTCAATGTAAAGAACAGCAGACTGACTTTCACTTTGCTCTGAAGAAATTATGTCTTGGTTTTAGTCATCCAGGTCATTCTGTAGACTTTTGGCAAGTCAAAGTGTCTGAGTCTGTTTTATTGCTTAACTCAAAGGCCATTGTACATGTTTTGTACATCATTTCATAGAAAATGAAAAAATGTCAGTTAGCACAATCCATAAATACACTATCCATTTACATCACTCACCTTCGCCCTCCCCGTACTTGGCGCTGTGTGCCCATGTGATGGCACCCCTGAAACCCAGTTCTCTACAAACCACGTTTGCCAGTTTAATGTCAACCTCATCATCACACACAGTTCCCCAGGTGTTGTTGTGCATCACTTCAATACGGCCTTCGTTGACTCTGTGCCCAATTCCTGCCAAACGCACCTTAGCAGGTGTAGTACGGCCTGAGTTGCCAGATGAGGGTGGGGCTGCATAAGTGCATGCAAGGAGCAGAGAGCTCCAATAGAGACAAGCTACCATCATATTAGTGGCTAGGTAGGATTCCTGAAATAAAAAATAAAACAAGGAGAGATGTTTACAAGATTGACAATCATGAACCTACTCACTTTACTGTTATTAATTTCTTAGTGATAAAATATTTGCCTGGGTGTTCAGTTAACTACTAAAACAGTATATTGAGCAGAAATAGATTAACACAGTCTCATGGTCGGTTCTAATATTCCTGGACACAAAATGAGCTTTTGAAATACTTTCAAACTGTTTCAGCGTATTTTGTAAAGGAATAACTTTTAAAAATTATTTTTATTAATCAGATTTGTATCTGGGTTACATTTGATACTACAACTCTAAAGTCTTATTGTTCCATTAAGACAGAGACTCTTGAGTATGTAGGAATACAAGGTTGGTTATACTTCCCCACTAATAACCACTTATGCCTACCTATTTAGATTAATTACATAGTAATTTGACATCAATTTACCACATTATGCGGTTTATAGCTCAGGTAAGAACATGGATATTGTGATTCAATTTAAAAAGCACTGGACGCATTGTGCACTGGAAAATAAATCTCAGTATATTCCGAAAGGTTTGTCCAATACCAAGTGTACTGATGCAACACATTAATACAAATCTGATATTGATACATCTGCTTTATGTTTCCAATATGAGACATCAAAGCTGTTATGCAACCAGTCTGCTCTCAGGAATGGCAGTAGGACATGAGGTTGTTTTTAAATAACATAGATTTGTTGTAGTGATTTAAAATTATATGTTCAGAGGTTCAGTTAACTTATTTGTTGCACATTAAATAAAATTACACATTCAATTTAAAATGTTTATAAACAAGAAAAACAACAATAAAATACAAAATGTATGTTTGTATTTAACCTACCTGTGAACCTCTCTAATATGTAAATGGGAGGTATTCTCAGGCAAGGTTTAAAATGTTTAAAAAGGTTAAAAACTTGGACAACTTATGACTAATTAATAAAATATTTTTGCAACATTCTTTCACGCATATAAATTTGTAGACTGACAAAAAATAGAAAACATGACGAAACAGGTCTGAACAAAGTAAGAGTAACTACAAGCATTCGAAAACATCTTGTAATTCAAGAACTCCAGGTGTAGACAACATTATTAGTAACAAAAACATTTTGCAATGAACATAACTAAATATACAGTGTGTCTATTTGCAGTAGCAAAAACATGTTTTACCTAATCCAGAAAGGGAAAGCCAGGAGCTATAAGTGGCTGTAGCAAATATGGAAAGCCAAAGAACAAACTGAGTGAGAAAATGTTAATGAAATATGTGGAGGAGGTTGGGGAAAATGTACTGAGGAATACATGACACTTAAACATACTGATTGTTTACACAATTTAAATTTACTTAAACAAATATTTTTCAATTTTTTTAATGACTCAGATATTCAGTGCTTAAGGTAAAGGCAAAAGTTCACTCACCTAGCAGTCACGCAGGACACACTGGACGCTGGTTACAGCAGTCCCTGTTCTGGGGAAAGTGAATGAAGGAAGGAGTGTGCTACAGAGATGAGGTCCTCACTCACTCTGTCCCTTTCTCTCCCTCCCGCTCTCTTCTCTCCATCACTCTTTAGCCCTCCCACATGTCCCTCTGTAAATGAATTTAACATTCTTAATTATCTCAACTCAATACATTCTGTGTATATGGATTAGTAAGAAGATGAAACAGAGAATCAATGTTGAAGATGTGTAACAACAGTGATTAAATGTGTTTTGTTAACAAAGTTTGAATTAGTCTTTAGGTTACAGTTGAAATGATCTATTGAATCTTTATTAAGAATCTAAAGGTTTAATCAGCAAAGTTTCTCGTGATGCAAAAAAAATTTAATTGTTAAAAACTCAGTATTAGCCAATATTAATTATTATTCACATTAATTTTATTATCATAGTAACACTGATGGGTCACAGAAAATAGGTAAAAAATACAGATCAATCTGTATAAATGCACAGCTCATGACTGATCCAAAACTATATATATATATTATAAAAGGAAAGTCGACCACTTATAAACAAGGAGATAGTACTGATTTACATTCATTATCTAAATACAGGGCACAGGGCTTAATGTGAAGAAAAAATTAAGTTGTAAATTAAATTAGTATGACTAGGAATGTTTTAGGAAGTCACATTGTGGACATTTAACAATATTTAACAATAATGATTATGTTATCAATTACACTGCACTGCAAAACCTGCACATATGTATAATATACAACATTGTGTGTGTGTGTGTGTGTGTGTGTGTGTGTGTGTGTGCGTGTGAAAGAAAGAGACTGAGAGAAATAGTAAGGGAGGTTACCTTAACCATAGATATGTGCAGTGATATCCACACATTTAAACCGCTTACACAATGTCTGTCCAACTGCCTGTGTTAGGCTGTGCCCTTCAAAGAAGACCAAATACATATTTATGTCTGCCTATTCATTATTCATATTCAGTTTGGTCTGCGTTTGCAAAAAGGAAAAACTAAAACATAGTGACATTAAGAACTGAACTAAAAGCAGGGATAGGCACTAAGGAAGTTGCTTTAAACGAGGAGCAATACACACACACGCATGCACACACGCACACACACAATGTTGTATATTATACATAGGTGCAGGTGTAATTGATAACATAATCAATGTTTTACATACACACACAATCAATTTTTCAATTTTTAAACACCTTATTGTTGGTGAAAATAGTTCACCAACCAAAACAGTAAAGTCACCAGCATCTTGTGAGCGCTGATGAAGGATTTGAGAATGGCACATTCAACAGATGAGCTACTATCTCTGATTTTACACTGACAAAGTGGAGCAATGTGGTAGATAGGGATAACAGAGTGCACAATGGTTACAAACTTCAGCATCACTGTGGTGTCTGATCCCATAAGAAAAACACAACACCACCATACATTGTAGGGCTGATCCACTACCCAAATAGTGCCTGATCTGTGACGGTCCTGACGAATAGAGAACACAAAAAGGGACTAACAAAGTATGGAGAGAAACAGATGGACTACATTCTCCCCATGTACATTGGGTAATTCTGTAACTACAAAGTGCTTCTATATGGCAAGTGGAACTGATAAATTGGACAGTGAGTTGAGAAACATTTAAGTTTATCTAATAAACAGTAAGTGTATATTTTCAAAACAAATAATTTTACCGATAATAAATAACATATGTAATCTGTATAACCCTTCACCACTATTCCTTCTAATAGTGCATGCTTTAGATACTATTTATGCTCATAGTAATGTTTTATTCTGGTTACGCATTGCAAAGCAACGTGCAACTACACTGCTCACAAAAATTAGGGAATATTACATTTTGATGATGAATTAATTAAATATCCCCTAACTTTTGTAAGCTGTGTATATTGTTATGCAATATATAGTGTATATTATTCTACTTTTTCTTTTTCGAGATATCGATAATGTTGCAGCTCCAGCTTGTTTGGTCGGATCCATGTACAGCTTGTACACACCTTTTCGATCTGACACACTATTTTCACGTAGCTACATATTAAGTTTCCAAAGGAATGATTAATTAAGTTTCTTATTTGCTTAGTCCTCAGAAAAGTAACAGGAAAATCAGTGCTTAGCATGCTGCAAGGCAGGAACAACTCTATCCACCATAGGGTACACACACTCGCACACTCATTTTTCACATGTATGTAAACAAACAAGTTTCTCCAGCAGTTAAGGGGCTAATTTACATGTTAAGAAAATGCATATCAATTTTACTTTACACATATTGTGTTGAATTTTAGATACCCAAGACTGGGAGGTGTGTACTGAGAATGGAAAAGACTGTTCAACTGAATATTGATAAATCACCTTCGATCACATGCAATTTAAACAAACACCACCTCAAGTGTCTACACTTGTCTACACTTCCAGGTAAAATAATAAAAAATACTTTACACATCTACCATTATGTCATGTTTGATTAGAATTACTTTTCTTGTGATGAATGCAGAACATCTACAGGGTTAAAATCTAGCTTAAGTTTTTACATTTTGACTAAACACAGAACATAACATTCATTTCATGACACAGGAGCAGCTCTACCAGCAGTTGTTTTCCTACATTTGTTTGGAGGATATTTGCAGATGCTTTTTTGCAAATAAGCTGAGCCATTTATAAACGAAGGGATTGGAGCTGAATGAGGACCATTGCTGTTGTGGTTAAAATATTTCAGGTTTGCAACAAACCTCTGAGGAATTTAGTTGAAAAGACATATGTATTCATAGCAGCCACACTACACCATACAAGGTGGGTGTAATAAAGTCAACAAAATTTCCCGGAAGGCCCAAGTTCACCATCAGGAGAACCATGTGCGGAAAATTGCAAAAAAAAAAAATTCATTATGTGTAATGTGAATTCATGCTTTTTCTGTTAGCTCAGAACTACCAGTTCGCTAGTCTGCGAACCAAGGTTTGTGTGACTGAATGCTTAAATGCATATCCCTCCCTTTTTGGGTAAACCAAGACAGGAAGACGGGGCTCCTATTAGAGTGCCCTAATCAAAGGGAGATCGCTGTTTATGACCAGAGAACCAAAAATAAACAGCCACAAACCTTTTAGATTAGTGTGTTATCAAGCCTCTATGCCACTTTCATATGCATACATTAAGATCTACATACTCAAATAAATCACAGGGCAGATTATAGGATCTGTGCTTACTTTAGAATAACACAGTGAACATTACAATGATAGAAGGTGCTGCTATGGGGATTACAATGTGTGTTGCATCAGGTCATATTATGGTGCTCATACGGTGCCTCTCTATTTGTTGCTGATTATGTGTTTGTGTGTGTGAGGAGTGAGTGATGTAAACTAGTCCCACAGACTGAGCTCTTAAGAGGTGCTGCTGTGGTGCGCTGTAGCCTCCACCTCTGTAATTACCCTCCGAAGCCTGGATCAGCCCTTAGCCACAATTTTCAATGCTGTGAGATAAATACATGCTCTCCAACAATAAACAACTAGCTTTTTAAATTATAGCACCTCCTCCTGTTCACACTCTGTGCACGTCAAGAATTTTGTGACATGGATATGGAACAACTATGGACTTCAAAGGCTTTTAAAATGTATTAAGGCCCGGTAGGCCTGGTTTGAATGTCACACACTGATAATTGGCCATGTCTTAGGAAAAGGAAGACTAAAGGGAACCACCTTTCCACATTATATATATGACACTTAATAATGTACATTGACTTAAGTCTTTGGAATGTGGAAGGTTTGAAGAAAGCATGCAAATTCCAAAGGCAGAATCCAGGATGGGGATCAAACCAGGTCGCTGGAGCTGTGAGCTGACAGTGCAAACCACTGTCCCACAATGATTCATGACTTTCACTTTTCATTGTCACATAGAAGGAGGTTAAACTTTGGAATAATTATATCTCTTTTCAACTGAATTATGGAAGTTTCCCTCAAATGCTTAAATATGGCCAGATCAAGATCTATGATTTTAGTGCAGGCTGCAGAAAGTCTTTACTTTCTACTTCATGTGTCAACAGTCTGATGGCATTAATACTGAATACATCTACACAAAGTGCGGATACACAAATGGGAAATGTGTGCTTTACTAAGGTTGTGGCTTTGTTTAGCTAGTGCAAGCATTGTATGCTTTGGAAGAATATTAACTTTATCAAAACAAAACAACAAAAAAAAGCTTTCTTACCAGCATTTAAAGCTCTCGGATAGATTTTAAACGTATTTTTTCCAATTCATTTGAAAAGCTTGTGAAGGGTACAGTGATAATTTGGAACATCAGCACCAACTTGCAATCCTAAAATGGTTTCATACTATACAAAGGATTAACTGTAATCTAATATTATGACACTCACCACTAACTACCACTAGATACTTTCCAATACGTGAAAGTAGAAGAAATATGCTGACAGCAGTTAGGGATTGCACATTTACCTGAAGGACAATAAATACTAGGAAGCAGTAACAGTGAAATCCATAACCTTCAGGTTTTTCTCGTTGGAAAATTACCACCTTATGTAATCTCTGGAATATGGGTTGACTCATAACACATAGTCCTACAAGTTTTTAACTGTGCTCTGTATTTATGGTATTGAGTACTGAAAACTTTAGGAATGAATCTTGAAGAACACTATTCTAAATATTAAAACCTCCATTTTGGCTACCTAAACTTTGTTTTCAATTTTGGCTTTTAAATTCTGCTTATATGGTCCTTTGCATTTGATGGCTCTTTTTGATCCTCATATCCCACCACCTTGTATTAGCTCCTATTTTTCTGTGTAAAATTATGAGCAGAACAATATTTCACCCCTACCTGTTTCCTGTGCTCAGTTTTTGTTTTAACCCTTTAATGTATGTGGTATCTGGCACCAAGACTTAAGCAAGGGCTCCTTTAGTTCTCTATGTTGCAAAGTGGTAGCAGATCAGACTTGTTGTTCCATGACATCCACTGTGTGATGTGACACATTTCCCCTGTAACCTACATTAAATCTATTTAACTTGCAACTTAGCCCTTCTGTTGGTTCAGGCCAAATTGGATAGCGTGTGTTGTCCTCATGTATGGATGAGCCTTGGGCACCCTACTCCCTGTTGTGGCTTCTACTTGCTTAAACCACTGACCAACAGCCCACAAGTCTTGACATTTCAAAAATGCTCTGATCAAGTCATCTTCCCATAATTATATGCAGATTAACTGTCCACTGTATACCAGACCTTAACATCCAAAGTTGTACCAAGATAAACTAAAAGAAAATCTTGTGAAGAATGTGAGCTTCCTGAAATGAATGTGAGATTATGCAAGACAATGTAGGACTGGTCTCATGACTGAAGGCACATTAAGGTATTCAGTAGATTTTTTTTTTAGTTTATTATTAGTATAAAAGCCTAATACACTCGTTGATAAAAAAAAAAAACACCCAGATAGAAATGTCAGATTGCTACAAAATTCGGCATGCATTTAAGTCGTAGTCACTTTAAGCCCTCTTGTAGCAAAACCCAGGGTCTATTCAGACCACACCTGTGATCATTTTTTGCAGCAATACGACTACTGGGTGTTTTTTTATTCTATGAGTGTACATTGGTCAGACAGAAATAACAGTCTGTCACATGATCCTTCTGTTTGCATCATATTACTGAACAGCATTCCCTTTCACCTACCCCAGAGCCTAAATCCAGAAAATACTCTCAAGTGTTTGTTGCCCAGTGTAATCAATAATATTAATCTTTGTGGACCGCATACATGGAAGTTATCACTTTCAGTAGTGTGGTATGCTACACTGTGCCTATTACTATGGAATTTTTAAAAGGTACATAAGACTTTTAATAAAGGATTTAAAACATTTCCCTGGCCTCTACTAACTCCTCTAATCTCAATCTGACAGAGCTGTTTCACCTCACAACGTAAAAGATCAGCTGCTAAGGTATCATGTTTCATGTAATATGTCTTACAGTGTCCATGTATTGGTGGTCCTGTGATGTTTTGGTAATCATTTGCCAAAGTGGTCTCTTTCCATATTCAAATGTCTCTTAGACTTTTCTACTTGTTTTGAGTTTTTCTACATTTGAGTTCAAGCTTCCCAATGAAAATCTATGGGAATATCAAGGATTTCTGCATTAAATACTTGAAAGGAGATCGTCTTTGTTTAAGTCAAGTTGATAAACACATTGCAACTTGTATTTCTGTTTAGAACATATTTTTATGTATTGGTGATAGTTTGCAAAGGGAACGTAAAGCTACATACTAAAAATTTAGCTGGATGTTACTACTAATAGTATAAGTTTGGCCATATGGGATATAGAGGTGGTCTGGATTATATTATGCTTAATTATATTATTATCATGCTGCGTCACATATTATAAGTTAATCTATTTAAACATCAGCAGTATTATTTGCTTTTTATTTACAAATATGCTAAATTAGCACCAAAGTGTTGCATATTTATTTATTCAACATTGCATCAGCATAGATGGCTATTCACAACCGGACCAAGGTTACACTGACACTAGTCAGACACATTGACTTTGGAATGCGGAGGAATTTAGAATACTCAAAGTAATCTCATGTGGACACAGGGAAGACATGCAAACAGAAGTAGGCCAAGTTTGAGATCGAACCAGTGCCCCCTAGAGCTCTGGGGTGACTGTGCTTACCCTCTTGCTCCAGCATACAGCCCCCCACACTGTTGTAAACTATAAGTAAGCAATTTGGTTAATAAACAGATAGTACAAACTATCAAACAAATAAATACTAAACAAATTGTGAATAAATACTAAATGCAATGATGTGGAGGTGCCAACATCTAATATTTTATTCAGAATAGAACACAAATCACAGATCAAAAGTTTAAAC
>JAUZSU010189833.1:0-12130 GCA_034780255.1 Parotocinclus maculicauda
TTTGGAATAAGGCTGTAACGTAACAAAATGTGGAAAAAGCGAAGCGCTGTGAATACTTTCCGGATGCACTGTACACCTGCACAATGCACTGCAGTGCTGAGAATGTTACACCACTTAAACAGGACCTGATCTGTGGTGGTCCTATTGGCGAACAGAGAAAAGGGTACACACAAAGAATGTAGAGAAACATATGGACTACAGTCTGTAATTATAGAAAAACAAAGTGCAGTGACCACTAAAATTGAGATAATAAGCAGAATACACACTGAAAAATACAGTATGCAAACAGTAATGTGTATGTATACACCCAATGGCTAATTTCAAAAGATTTGATGTGCAGATGGTAGAAACTTCCAGAAGGTCAAGCATCATTACAGTACACCTCCAATTTAGTCTTTATGGTAGAGAGTCACAGGAGGTTCTTCTCAGTAAAAAAAAAGAGCAATAATTTCATTGAACTCAATTCTAAGCTTCATGTCTGGAGGAAACCAGCTACTGCTCATCACCTGCTTACTACCATCCAGCAGCATCATGCAGTGGAGATGTTTTTCAGTGGCTGGAACAGGGAGGCTGGTCAGGGTTGAGGGAAAGGTAAATGGAGCAAAGTACAGAGATATTAATACCCTGTTCCAAAGCACTCTGGACCTCAGACCGGGCCAAAGGTTCACCAACAAGACAATGACCAAAAGGCAACACAGGAGTGACTTAGGGCCAACTCTGTGTTAAGTGGCCCAGCCAGAACCCTGACTTGAACCCAGTCAAACCAAATCTGGAGAGACCTGAAAATGGCTGTCCACTGACAATCCCCATCCATCCTGACAGAGCTTGAGCAGATTTGCAGAAAAGAACGGCAGAAAACTTCCAAATCTAGGTGTCATACCCAAGAAGGCTGGAGGCTGTAGTTGCTGCCAAAGGTGCTTAAACTAAGTGCTAAGTAAAATGTCTGAATACTTATATCAATGCAATATTTATTTTTTTCATTTCAATAAATTTGCAGAACAGAATTAAATTAACACTTTGTCGTTAAGAGGTATTGAGAGCAGAATGACAGAAAACTTTTATTTGAACACTAAGTCACAACATAACAAAATGTTAAGAAGTGAATGTGTCTGAAGACTTTCTGAATGAACTGTAGCTTCAGTACACAGTGTGCAAGGGTGCATGCACACAGCAGCGGAAGCTCCCAGACCATTGTGAGCAGGGGCCCTGCATTTAAGCATATCAACGCTTAAATGCAGCTCCTTTCACCTGGGGATTAGCTTTAGGGACAGGGGTGTCCACCCTCCCTGCATCCTGTCACAAAGATTTGGCTGCCGTGTTGGGGTGCACATGTGTCCCTCATGCTTGCTGAAAGCTTCCATTTAATTTCTCTAAATCTCAGCCACAGTCAGGGCAGGCCCTTGTTCACCGTTACTGAATAAACACAGTTTAATGTTTATCCTTACAACAGTCAGTTATATGAATACCACTTGTTTTATATTGCCACAATGGTAAAGGATTTGCTATCACTTAATCGAATTCCATCTGAGAATACAACTGTTGCATAGTAGAAATGTTCAGGTTTGTACTGTTTTGTTGCCCCTTCCTGTACCTCTCCACTCTTTGTTTTCCCCTGTTAAGCAAAGAGAGATGGGTGGCAGTTATTCCCACTGTTCCATAAAAAGCACAAAGATGCACAGACTTGCCCTGGCTCTGTCAGCATGCATAGATAAAAAGATTTGTGCTAACATGCAGAATGTCTTGCTACAGCTTAGTTTACGACTCAAGTTACTGACAATAATATTCTGTTCATCTTCTCGAGGGTCTATGCTGATTACCATTAGGTGAAAGTAGGTGTGTGTAGTGGGTGTAATTTATCCTTACATAATACTCATAAATAGCAATCCTGCAGCTGTATGAGATTCCTGTGGAAACATAATTTAGTTTTGTTTGCTCTTTTTACCCCGATACGTGGCAACACAGTAAAAGGACTGCATTTGTGCATGTTTTAGTAGATCTTTCTTAGATATTACAGTCTACAGGTTTGGTAGATTCCTAAAAAGTTGGTATAGTATGGAAATGTATATAAAAATCAAACACTGTTACTTACATTGACTTGGACAATTCACAAATGCTATTTAAAATTTACTGCGCAAAAAAAGTTGCCTCATGTCCAAAAACTCAGAAGCATTTAAGATGGACAGTGACAATCTGTATTGTGATCAGATGAATCAGTATTCCAGACATTACTTTTTTTGGTAATGTCATTTACACCTCTGTGATGGCAGTATATGCCTTTAAGATGATATATTTTCCAAGGACGTCCATTCATTGTTTAAAAGACAAAGCAGAGTGACATGCTACACACATTACAAAGGCATGGCTGTGGAATAAGAGGGTACTTGGTACTAGGCTAACCTGCCTGCAGTTCTGACTTGTCTCCAATAGAGAATGTGTGGAGAAATTTGAAACAAAAAATGCAAATAAGGCAAACCCGTACTGTTAAACATACTGTTAAAAGATGTGTTTGCAGAAATAATGGGACATAATAATAAGTGTGGGACAATAAATGGCAACATTACAAAGTGGTAAATGCTTTACCATCCCAACTTTTTAAAATTGTGTTGCAAGCCTGGTTGTAAATGCAGGAATGGATGTTTATTGACACATTTAATTATGCTGACCAGACAAAACATGAAATATCCCAGGCTCATACGCTCTACAATTAAATAAAAGTAAATGTAAGAAAAATTGTTTTTATATGCATTTTCCATACTGTCCCAACTTTTTGGGCTGTAAAAGACATATGCAGAATGAATAGAGTTTCTTGATATAGCCCCTTTTGGGAGGAATAAAGAGACAACAACTGTGTTGGCTTGTGAATATAATAGAAGAATTCTGGTTACCACTTCAAAATTATTTCTGCTCGTCATTGCTGCCGGCGTGTCCCTCTGAGGTAAACAAGCCTGTTTACCTCAATGCTCATGCATATTCACCTCAGGACTGCAGCTCTTATAATGGGGGAGTGGAAAATGGTGTTTTGGATCAGCTACATTCTTCGTCTGAAAAAGTTTAATTGTTGTTGATGGGAAATTGTGACTGACCAGTTCAGAGACAGAACATCCTGCCAAGTCCCACAACTTCCTTCCCAACACCTTTCCATTTTAACCATGTTCTTTCCCCCAGGCATTAAGTTTTAGCAGCCATGTTCAGAATTCCCCTCTGGTCTTGTTCACTTTATTTAGAGGCTTACTGGAATTTTCATTAACTCCATAAAGTGGACCTGGCTGAAAACAATGCCCGTCCTCAAAAATATAATTATAATCTCATGTTGATCAAGTATTCTTATCCCATAGTCATTCTCAAAGAAGTTAAATAAAGTCTGTTAAATAATCTTGTAAATCTTTTCGCCCTTTATGAATTGTCCTCTTGTTGTTTGCTTGATGCTTGACCCTGCTACGCCAGTCTGCTTAGTCTGCATGGACCATGTAGCACAACAGAGAAGTGGCTATATAATTAACATTTAAAAACTTGATAATTATGGTCTGACTCAGAGAGCATTGCTCCAGCGGGGTGGGGTAAATGCTTACCAATGAAACCAAATGAACAGACATTTGTTTTAGATTTAGTTAATATGTTTGTCTTTTCATCAGCACTCTGCGGGACTCTTATTCACATATCACACGTTAAAGCCTCTGTAGTTTCTATGGACGTATTCTTAGAGAAGTAAGTAGAAAAGGATAGAAAAGTTTCTTTAGAAAAGGTACCTCTCTGCTCCACTTTTTCACTTTTTTCAGCCACTCACACCTCATTTAATGCTGTAAAATGACTTGGCTCTGTTGTTTATCTAGTAAACTGCAGCTTTTCCCTCTAATAGCCTGTAATAGCCCACCTTTTTTTAAAGAGCTACTATTGTTCTGTGCATTCATTTTCAGCTGATCCAAGTGTCTACACTTTCCCTCTACACCTATAATAAAACATATAATATTTAATTGGGGTAAAGAACAGTGGTGTTTTGAGATACTTTAGCACAAATATATTTTTCCAGTTGCTCTAATCAGAATGTTATCTGTGGTCCAAATGGATTTTCTAATGGGTAGTTCAGCTTGAGAAAAAAAACGGCCCAATTTTAAATGGCAGGACAAGTTATCCATTAAGTGTGATTACGTATATAGTTTTGTATTTTAGTTATGAGTCCGCTGTCACTAACAAACAATGTTTTATAGCTATTGGTTAAGAATAATGGCAACTGCATGCCTAAATTATCCCACATGTATCCCAGCAAGGCATCGCAACTTTACATAAGACAACATTTTGTAAATTATATTAAAATAAAATCTGTTGATATATAATTAAAACATAATAACAATAATTACATAATGCAAATAAAATTTACTATTATAAAAGTGCTCAAATGTAATTTGTGATTGATAAAATCCTTTTGGGCAGATGATTATGGTTACATTATGGTTTTTAAGTACCATTAGTTGCCACAGTGCTAAAAACGTCCTTATTATTTGCAATAACATAAATCATTTAAATAAAATTAAAACTCAACTATTCATAAAACTGCTACATTTAAGTTTAACTGTAACATAATTCTTTACACTTGGTATAAATCAAATGTAGTTTACTGTTGTATACTGGAGTACTAAATAACTAAATAACTATTTAGAGTTTCATACTTATGTGGACAGTGTGGAAAAGTCTTACTTAAATTTACATTTATTTTTATTTAATTGCAGTATGAATCTGGTCAATTTAATTTCACCTGTTAATAAACAACCGTTCCTGTATTTCAGGCCTGCAACACGTTTCAAAAAAAGTTGGGACGGTAAAGGATTCATGACTTGTTAATGTTGCCTAATCTTTCCACCACACTAAGAAGACATAGCCTAAGTTATTTTGTCCCATTATTTCTATAAACACGTCTTCAGATGTGCAACAGTACAGGGTCATCATTGTTGCATATTTAATTTCAGAATTCTCAACACATTCTTTATTTGTTATAGGTCAGGGCTGCAGGCAGGTCTTTGTAATATGTGCAGCATTTGGTTTTGCATTTAAAAGTGTGAATGACCTTTGCCAAAAGCAACCCTATACCATGACAGTGCCTTTTTGTCTTTGATAACAATTTGCATGGTCCATTTCATCTTTTGCCCAGAACACGCAGCATCCATTCCTTCCAGGAAAAACCTGAAATACTGATTCATCTGGCCACAATACAAGTTTCTACTGTGTGATGGTCAATCCTGCCTTAGAGTCCAGAAAAGCTGATGTCACATCTGGACATGGCTAACACAAGGCTTTTTTTGCATAGTAATGTTTTAAGTGACATTTGTGAATGTAATTTATTGTAGTGCTTGATAATGTCTGAGGGATCTGGGATTACACCTCTTCAGTTTAGGCTTGCACCCTTCCTTTTTTCACACTGACATTCTAAAACATTCCTTAATGATATAATGCACTATAAAGGGAGGAACATTTCAAACATTTTATTAATTTTGTCACATATTTGTTGACAAACTGGAGATCCTCTTCCCATCATTGCAACCTTTTGTGGATACTGAATTTGCACCAACTCATGAATATAATTAACTGTTTATGAATATTAATTCACCTGTTTAAAATCACATCATTAGCATTTAGTTTCTGTTCCAACTTTTTGGGGGAATTTAGAAGTGTATATTTAGTAACAAACTTTATTATTATAACAAAACTATATTTTTTAACCAGAATATTTCAGACTTTCCCAGTTTGTTCTGATTTTGGGTTATATCTTCACAGTCTCTGAGAATATATAATGCTTCAAACGGAGACTCCGATACTACTGTACAATCCCACTCACGTTACTTATGACAAATGCAAGCTAATGCAGACTGTTGCTTTTTATAGACTATTTAAATGCTTTGGAACGATCTGTTCAGTGATTAAGCACTTTCACCATACATCATAATTTTCTTATAGCTATTTATAAGGTTTTCTTTAGTCATAAATAAGCATGCTAGTTAGACTCAGAGTTAACTAAAAACAATATGTTATGTTGTGTTGGACACAGATGGGGACTGGCATTCTTGGTTTATTACACATCTCAGCAATGTAACCTTAGACATATTTCAAACACTATGTACTTCCAAGCTCTTATTTACGTGTCATATCAAAACAGGACCAGGGACTTTTAAAAGGCACATTTTTGTGTGTGACAAACGTGTTTGTAGGAGAAAGAGAGACGTGAGGGCATTAGTTGTATTATTTCTGCCTTATAGATTAAGTAATAAATCAATTTTTATTCTAAATTTATTTAGTGCATTATATTGTCACCAATAAATTTTTTGAAGATCTTTTCTAACTTGACACAGGATTAGTAACATTTGACATTCCAGCTCCTTTCTTTCTGACAACATCACCTGTTGTTTCAATACGTTGTCCAATTCTCTTAGTAGATAAAAGTTATTTTAAAAAACTGCTGTACATATAGGGACTTGTAAATGTGACATTAGCTGACAAAGATCAGCTATGTGATTTCTGGCAGCAACTCCTATATGTGATTTTGCTATTATTGAAGTAGATTTTCTCGCTTATTTACCTTGGAACTCACAAGACTTCATGATGGGCTGCTTTAAGTGTATTACATCACAGCTAATCTTTTAAGAAAAATGAAAGAAGACAGAATATATTTAGTAAGATTTAAAACTCCCAGACATGTGTTATCCAGTAATGAGTTTTATTTTAATGCTGAGTTTATACTCCAGTTTACTTGGTCAAGACCTAAGCAGAAAATGATGCATTCTGTCGCTATTAACTTAACATCAAACAAAAAACATTTTAGTCAGAAGTCAAATAATTTGGTCACATACCTCTTTAGGAACAGCATTTAGGAAATTTTGCAACCAAACTTTCGTAACCTCTGCAACAATGCTGTGTGCTAGGGTCAAATATGCTCATGGGATTTTTTATTATATGCTGGTATTTTCTAACTCCTACAAGTTAATTCTTTCATTTTGCACACAAAAGAGCACATGCTGCAAGGACACTTGTACCACCTCCTGTAAAGACCAACGTATGAACATAAACTGCTCTAATGGATTATTTGAATTGAAGTGGTGGTAAGTAGTGAATGCCATCACCAGAGATGGCAGAAGTATACAAGTTCTTTACTTCAATAAAAGTAATACTATTTGGATTTTTTAAAAGTTGAAGTATATCTTTTACACAGTATTACTCAAGTAGGAGTTTAAAAGTACATGGTACTAAATGTACTTAAAACAAAAAAAAAACATATTTCTTTTAAAAGCCTTTCTAAATTATTTGTGAAAAGACATCTTTTCGTGAGGGTATACGTCATACAAATGATATTATCATCTTTAGCTATCCACATAAAGAACAGAATAACAACATTTTCAGTCATGATGAACCACATTCTATAAAATGCTTTTTAAAGTTTTTATAAATGCGGCTAAGTCACTTATAACTAGATATTCAGTAATCCAGTTACTCATGATATTTAACCTAAACAATAGCTATTATCAACACTGCCACTGCATGTACCATTGTGCCAGTATGTTCAGTAAGTCTGTATGCTGACTGGTGTTTTATTAGGTGCCTGACTAATCACGCATGCATTCATTTTATTAACTGCTTAATGCTGGACAGGACCACAGCAAAACCAGTGCCCTGGTTGGCAGCAGAGGAAACCAACCCATTACAGGGAACACACATTCACACACAAAGGACACTTTTGAGACACTAATTATTCCAAAACACAGGTCATTGGATTGTGGGAGGAAACCAGAGTACCCAGAGTAAACCCATCCATTATACCCATCCCATCCAGCCGGGCACAGCCCAAACTATGGGCACAAGGGCAGGAACAACCCTAGACAGGCTGCCAATCTATTGTAGGGCACACAAACACATTCACACGCTAAGGGCCACTTTAGAGACACCAACTGACCTAATAAGCATGTCTTTGGACTGTGGGAGAAAACTGAAGTACCCGGGGTAAACCAACGCAGACACGGGGAGAACATGCAGACTCCACAAAGAAAGGACCCAGGCCGCTCCACCCTGGGATTGAACCCGGGACCTTCTTGCTATGAGGCAGTGGTGCTACCCACCGAGATACTGTGCTGCCCGAATTGGTTAAATACAAAAGAAAAATATGTTTATTTCATATTTGACTTTTTCCTCTTACTAAGACAGAACATCTAGTAAGTTAAAAGCACAGAAACAAAATTCTGATATTTTGTACTTACCACCTCTGGTCATTACTGAGCATAGACTGAAGAATATGCTTAATATTTTAGATGCGTTTCACACACTGTAGACTACAGTTAATGTCTTAATAAACTTCAGTAATTCTGGAGTTGTTCAGGTAATCTAGCACTGTGCTTTGAAGGAACGAGTGAAATGTATGAAACTGACAATATTCATAAAAGAGGTTTTGTTTTAGTTTTGTACAGTGTTTTGACTAAATGGAACAGATTATTTAAACAAATTTTAAAAGCATAAAACTAAACATTTTACTAAAAATATCAAAGCCTTGTTTAATTGATTCAGTGAAATGTGCAGCCCTGTGTGCTTGGGCCACCAATTTTTTTATTAAAATAAACATAGTCAAAAATGAATTATCTCCAAAACTCAGCTTAGCACCAGGGTCTCAATGCGGTTCTGAAACTAAGTACATATTATAATCACATTTTTACCACAGCTTTGTGGACCGTAAACCATTGAATCTGTAATTCCAACCATATATGGAGCTCTCCCAGCAGAACAATCTCCCTCTTCCCCTTTAGTATGTTGTGGGCTAAGTCCCCCGACCTCAAAATCAGAAAGTGGACTGATCCCAAAACCCTTTCCGCTTCAGGGCATGATTTTCCTTTCCCTAGCGGCTGTGGCTTTTGGACTGCAGCACACCAGAGCCTTTAGGTCCAGATTATCTGGAGACGACTCATGACTGTGTGCGTGAGTGTAAGGACTTAAGGAGTCTTTCAGCAGCCCGCTTGCAGTGTGTTCTGAAGGAAAGCCTAGCTGACAATTTGCCAAGCTCAACAAACATTTTGCTACATACTGACAACCTTTCTCCACAGTGTATTCTTTGTATATGGTTCTTGTACAGGGTTCTTTTGTTTTTTAAAGATACATGTTAACCTTTATTCAGATTCACACAATCTCAGGCTGCCCACAAAATCTCGGGATAGTTCTTGGGGTGCTTTCCAAGTTTTCTAAATATGATGTAATTATTGCATTAGTTGAGCTCACAAGGAATATTCAAGATACTCATCATAGGTAATTTTGTTGAACTGATCAGTCTAATGCTAAAAAAAAAAAAAAAAACGTAAAATTTTGTTAATGGCTGCCTTTGTACAGCTACAATGAGTGTATGCAGCCAGATGTTCTTAACCCATGAACTTGATACAGATGCCAAAAGCACCAGAATATTTGTCTCACCTTCACAGCAAACGTTTTGTTTGCCTGTTTAAATCTAATTTAATGAGGTCAGTGTCCTAAGCTTTTGCAAGGATCCGTTGTTGGCAGGAACATTTTCTCAGAAAATATGCTCCACTCTGAGTGAGGAAACCTCAGCCACAAATCTCTGCCTTGGCCTAAATATTTGCTGAATGCACAAAAGAACAGTGAGGCTTGAACAAAGTGAAAAAGAGGAGAGGAAGAAAAAAAGACATGGTGGCCTGCCATGCAAATTAAATGCAGATTCTGTATATGATTTTTTGTGCATGTGTGTCATTAGAGGAGGGAAAAAAAACAAGAGATGAAAAATGAAGAGAAATAAACAGAGAAAAACTGGCAGTGGCTGTTGTTTCACTTGGCGGCAAGTGGCGCTGTATGGTTACAGCCCAGCCATTAGCCAGGAATTCTGAGTGAAAGAGAGTAAAAGAAAGTCCCTCACGCCTCTCTCTCCAACTTTTCCTTCTATTTTTCTATTTGTATCCAGAACTTGAGGTGATTGAATGCAATTAGGATTCATTTACGAGCCCTGAAAGAAGCAGCATATGATGTTGAGTGTAACCCTTTGGGGGGGGTCTGAAATGTGGTGTTGTGATCACGAGTGAAGAAGAGATCAACAGCAAATATACCCTACTCACATAAAAAGCTAAAACAAACAAATAAAAAAGGCATAAACTTTATACACAGCTGAGGGAATTATATGTTTTGACTCACTGTACAGCAAATTCTCACTCCTGGATTGTGAAGAAGACCTGACGGACTTACTTTTGAAGCTTTAGTGTCTGATTAGCATGCTGTGTTGGGGGTTGGGAGGAGAAAAAAAAAATCACAAGTCAAGGGGAGCCAAAATGGAAGGGCTCTCAAAATCAAAAACACATGACCATATGGCCATTTTTTACCTCGGGACTTGGTCCACAAGTCAAATATAATTACTTACGCACTCAGATCTGTATGACTTAAGCCTAAAAGAGGGTCAAAAGTTTAAATCTTAACCTTCACCGATTATCTCCACCATGTCTACTTTAATTCATGTGAAATGTTAGTAGCTGGACTTAAGTAGTAATAGGCGTCTGCATCTTATATCCTTATTCATAGCTACTTGACATTTACACAATTAAGAGCTTCATACAGAGAGACAAAGAAAGAGTCATACAGAGACATGCTTATTTTCATTACTGAAACCTAGACTTCTACATTAAACCATGATCATACCAGAAACTTTCATGTCACTTTGTGAAAATGGCGCAAAATGCACAAATGTCAAAGACTTTTACACCGTGTAATCCAACCTTCTGACCAACTATAAACCATGTCAATAAAGTTTTGTAGAATAATTAATACACAACAACAAATACAAAATGTAAAAGCAAATACAAAATTGAGGCAGTATATGCAAAATTCTAAATCAAAACAAAACAGTAACTCCAGGAATACAATAGAGAATAAAAAAAATGCAACAGCATCAAGTTGGGTCAAGCAATAAATAGAAACTACTTAATGAAAGACACTAACTGGTTGTATTCTGTTTTATGAACAATATTATTATGTTTTTTTTCTGAAGGACAATAGTAAACTTAAAATGAGCAATAAGGATCTTAGCATAAATGACATGCACATGCTTTTATTGTAGTACAAGCCGCATTGTTCAATACCCAAATAATTACCCTGGCCCACCCACCCCGGTGAGTATTGCATTACTTACCACAGCTCCTGGGGAGAAAGTCTTAATCCAAAATAGCTACTTTTTCAACATTTTGTGTTTGCATATTCATATTCACGTTGTGTACATTTGACATAATATTTGAATATAACGTCATACAAATATGAATTGTAATGGTGGTGTGTACGTCAGGATAAAACTTGCAGTTCCTTGGCATTGTTAGCATATGGTAACATAAAGACTTGACCATGATTAGGAAGATGCTTGCAAAAGGGCTATGGGATAAAACTGTTGAAAGAAACAATTTAGGAGAAGAGTGCAAAACGATTTCCATATGGAAAGTATATTGAACCACAAACACCTTGCCTAAATCAGGGCATTCCTGCATACTGGATGACAGAGCCAAGAGGAAATTAAACAAGGAAGAGTCTTTACCAAGAGTCTTTACATAGAAGGACTTTCAACTCTTAATGGCAAAGATTGGTCAGTCTGTGCACGTGACAATAATCTCACAAGCTTTAAACAGAACTTGCCTGACAGGAAAGAAATCTCTTCAGAAAAAATGCCAGGATAATTCTGGCAAAAAGAATAATTTATGGTCAGATGAGAGGAAGGCTGAAATTTTTGGACTGAAAAAAGACACAGCCTACTTACTGTGAAGCATGGGTATAACTGCAGTAGGGGTCTTTTCTTCAGTACGTAAATCATGGTTGATGGAAAACTTGAATCCAGTCTCTGCAGCTAGACAGCAGAGTGGTTCACCATCCAAAATAAAAACAATCCTAAACACATCACCGCAAAACACAAGGCAGTGAAACAGTGGCGATTGCTCTAAGACTGCAAGGGAAGCTCAGCTTGCCCTAAAATGTGAAAAAATATGTGATCATATATATACTGTTGTGTGTACATGTCATTGACCAAATATACGCTACAACGCGCTCAACTTTTGTTCAGAATCAGCTTTTTATCACTGGTAACGACGCTGTTTTCCTCTCACTCATTCCCGCAGCTTCACAGTGCTTTAAA
>JAUZSU010189844.1:0-12130 GCA_034780255.1 Parotocinclus maculicauda
TTTGAGATAATATATACTTTTTATGGTCATTTAATAACTGGACAAGCATATTGTAATTATTCTCACCGGTGTCCAGTAACGGAAGTTTGTGTGTATATGCCGTTACTAGGCAACGCGTCCGCGGAGTGATACAGCTTTAGTCTGAGAAAGCCATGCTGTTATTACTTATATCAGCACGGTTAGAACACTTCTCAACCAATCAGATTGTAAGGTCGGACACAAGTTTATATCCAAATAATCTGAAGAAATTAATCTTAATACCAATGTCAGTTTTGATTCCTCTGTGTGTGTATAACTCCACACCTTAAATATGACCTCACATGATTCTGAGAAAATCTGGAAGAAACAAGTAAATAAAGGAAAGTTAAAAAGAGAATGAAAGCAAGGGAAAGGAAGAGTGATAATAAGAAACATTACCAGGTTGGAAGGGACAGAGGGAGCCTCTCAGTGACCCTAAATGTTAAGCCGAGTTCAGCTTGGCTAAAATCTGCTCCTCTCCCTTAATCCAAACACTCTCCACATGAGCACATAGAACTCAGTTGATGCATAAATGCCTCCTTCAGCCCCCTCCCCCTTAATAACTACAGTGTTTGTGTTGTATCAGTCCAGGTGTTCCCCACTTCTCTACGCAGGTGTGCTCAGCATGTGTGCAAATCTGATAAGTATGTATGCTTATAAATTCATGGTGAATACATGTATTTGCATGCATACATGTATGACTGTGTGGACATTCCTGTTGACATTTGGCCTTGCAGCGCTGCAGTATTAGTCCCCTGGCCTGTTGAGTGACAGACTTGAGAGAAGTCTGCCTTCTCACACATGGTTTAGGTTAGTGAGTGTAAAGATGATGGGCTGTGCTGTCATATGTATAGCTTACACAGAGCCTATGTTTTGGGACGATAAATTGACCCAGGCAGCCCTGCACACCGTTAGATTGTTGCTTAATATAACAAATTGAAGAAAAACACAAATGCCAGCATGGGGTTAACAGCAACCACGGTTCAGTTGCTGACGTCTTTCTTTAAAAAAAAAAAGACCTAGCAAAGAAAATTTAGTTCAATGTTTAATCATCAAGCAGTCTAGCAGTAATGTGAGCAGATGGCAAATTACATTTTAAAAGGTTTGATCTACTAATTTTTCTAATCAGATTAACACTTTTACCAGCTCTGTGTGTATGGCTTGGATGCTGAGGACCTGGTTTCAAATCATGGCTGAGACTTGCAACGTGAAGAATTTCTGGTATCCAGTCTACATGTATGTACATTTACAAATGCCCAGTATATGGTGTGTGAGACTCCAGAACATCTGCCACAATCTTACCCAGTCTAAGTGGAAGTAAAATCTGAGGCTTTGTTTTCACTTTTTATGAGACTGTGCAGCAATTGACTAGTTTCCCATTACTTCTGTTTATGACCATATAATGTTGTCCTGTGAAGAATTTTGAGTTATTGGTCATGAATGTCATTCATTCATAGTCATACCTGCTTAATCCATTTAGTAATTTAAGTATCACTAGGTGCAAAGCGAGAACCAAGCTGAGAGAGAGTGTTCATATACAGTACTTCATATGTGCTTTTGTAAACTGTTTATGACAGCCTAGTGCTGAGACTGAACCCGGGATCTTAGCATCACTGTTTATAGACTCTACCAACTCTAACTCGAGCAACCATGCCTCTATGGTGGGACTTGAGGAAGGGGCGCAATGAGGAACTGAGGATTAGCTGTCAAAATTATCTTTAGACCGTAGACCCTGTTATGACACTTTCAAACTCTTGGTGCCAGAAACCACTTGAGCTTTATGCTTCTTATAGTGGGTGCCAGTAACCTGTGCACAAATTATTTAGTTCAACTACACTTCTATCAGCTGTGTCAAGCTGGATTATGCTTTTCGAATAGGCTTCTGGCTTTTCCACATGGTCTTTAGTAAACTTATTTTTGAAGAGCAAACACTGAAACAGGACTTCACAGGACTGACCAACAGTTACTGGAATTATTTTGTTGCACTTATTGCTGCAGAAGCATTCACATACCTTTTACACTTTCAGATATAGGACATTCTTGAGAAGGACATCATTTTCCTCAATAAATAAAGTATAATGTCTAACATTTATGTCTTTGTTTCATTGGATAAAGTTGGTCTAATTGGGACAGGAAAAATTAATGAATTAAGCTTATTTCTGAAGACAAAAATCACCAGTGACAGTTGAAGAACTTGAAGAAACGTTTGTTAGCAATATAAATTTCTGTATTTCTGCATGAGTATAAAACAATAGCAGATTTTCTAAAAATGATAAAACAACCTCTGAGGCCGGAGTCTGATGGTGTGCAGCCAACAACAAAGTAGCTCCGGTTCTTAGCACTTAGCTTTGACAGACAGCAGATCCAAACACTTCTCAACCCGTGGGAGGAGTTACTCAGCTGGAGAATGCTTATAAATCCAATTAGTTGGTTTTTGACGTATGAAACTCAGCCAAATCTGAATGGCTTGTTGAATCCAATGGCCTGTTGGTTTGTTTCAAACCTAGGCAGGCCACAAAGAAATGACTGGGTTGCTACACTTAAAAAGTTCGTTTTAAATAATATTTCCCCCCAAGGGACTGATTAGGTTGTGTGTAGTTGTCACTGTTGGCCCCATTGGCCCAGCTCTAATGCTTTAAATACATGCCTAATAACAAGATGCTCTGAATAATTGGACCCGCTAGGTAGTGTCAATTTTAAACAACTATGTTTAACAATATGACAACTTGTAAATCTTGAACAGGATGACTTATAATCACTTTGGTTTAGCTACACCATAGAGATTTACAGTCCTACTCCGCATGTCTTCCTATTTACCTTTGCAAAACTAAACAGAACTGATTGAGAAAACAGCAGTTGCAGACTCATAAACACACACGACATATTCAAGAAATGACAAATAGAATAAATCTCTATGAAAACAGCTTTCAAGAGGTTAGAAAGTCCTGGCAAGGAATGTTCCAAACATCTTAGCTTTCAAGTTTTTCTTGCACTTCCAGTTACAGATAAGTAAACACTGAAGATTCAGATCATTGGGATCTGGCTCACAGGGTTGGCTTTATTCTACATTTAAAAATGCAACCATGACTTAACAGAGTAATCATTGTAATCCCAACAGATCATAATTTGATCTTCAGGCAAAAATGAATCATGGAACCACCAAATTAAACAGCACTGAGGTCCATCTACCTGCGAAAGTCATTTTATTTCAGGAGAAATACTGGTGCAATACTTCGAGTTTAAACATGCTAGCTTAAATTCTTGACATCTGTAGTTTGGACAGAACTCTTCTCATAATGATGTTTCTCTGTATTGCCCAGTCCTTTCATAACACAGGAAGAAAAACAACATTATCTGGTGTATCTGGAGGTGTAAGAATTTGATAAATGAGGTTTCGCTGTATTTGACCCTCTAGAAATGAGGTCACTTCATGAGATGATGGACATAATTCCTTATCACAGAATAATAGCTTCATGTTTTCCCCACGCAGGCTTTTTACGAAGATAGGATGACTTGAGGAATAGGTAAGCATCCTCCCTTTTTAAGGCAAAAGTGTTGGAAATGGCGTCACATTTGGCTGAAAAACATTCCATAGAAGAGAGCGCATTACATGGGTTCAGAGAGACATCCAGACACACCATACAGTATGAGTCAGTTATAGCTGATTATTATTTACAAGCACATTATAATGCAGACCTTAAATCTTGGGAATGTAGAGCCATCATATCATTTAACTGCAGTGATTTAACGCCTCAATCTGCTAATTCTCTCTAGTACTCTCAGCCAGTATGAAAGATTTATCCCCTTTGTTTGTTTGTGGTTCTTGCTTCTCAGTTACACTTCTCTGTTGTGCTATTTATGGTCTGTTCCTGATCAAGCTGCCTCATCTTTTCTATGACTCATCAAGTAGTATTTTATAATGTACACTGAACACAAAGTTGTCTTCTAAAAAGTAAGCTATTTCTAAGTTTTACAAGACAGCTCTTTCAAAACAAGGTGCTAATATTCCAAAACTTTGAGGTGCCACAGTTTTTACCCAATGCAACAGTGATGTCATAGACTCATCATACCCATCTTTGGAAAAATGATTGCGTAACTCTATCCTATGAACCCTCCAGATAAGAACCTCAAAGGAGTCTTGTGACTCCTATCTGTGGTGTACTCTAAACCTCGGATTAGCTTGTATATCTGTGGTATCAATTTTCCTGTCATTCACTAAGCCTTAAAGCGGACCTTAAAAGACGCATGCTCATGATTTGCCTTTGTGGCAGATTGACTGTCAAGGCTATATATCTGTGCTCATCAAAGCCATGGATATTCTGGTCTCTATCTCAGGACTCTAGCTTCCAAGTGACCACAAGACATTGATATAGCTAAATGTCAAAGGTCACAGGGGAAAAATGTAAAAGCACATATGCAACGCTGCATGACATATATGTGGAGTGATCTGACCAGCATAACGCCGCTTAGTACAGTAGCTACTTGTACAATCAGTGGTTATAGGTGGTAGAATGTAAACATGAACAGATATAACTTTAATGTACTGTATTGCGATGATTTAGAAATGAGGGAGTAAGGGGGATTTGTGTTTAGGGTTTGGCAGTATTGTTGAACAGTCTGTGGGGGTGAGAGTGCCTGTCAGTTCATACACAAACCACAGCAATGCTGCTGAAATTGCAGAACATAATAGCAAGTCTAAACCGAAATATCATCTCAGAGGAAGTTCTTAATTGTTGATTTTTAAAATCATGTTGTGCTATGGGCATGGATGTATGTTCCATATAATAAACCCGCCTCACCTGCAGTGAGAGTGGCTATAATAAGAGAGAGCACTAAATCCAGGCAGCGTCTACATACTTTTGGCCATAAAGTGTCCAACTCAGTATTAACATCATTGTTACTAAAACATACAGCAAAAAAATTAGCACTTATTTAAAAAGGCCAGCTGTTACATAATCTGAGTTGATTCTTACATCAGTGTTTGTTTTTGTGAATCCCCATAAGAAATAATTTGTGCCGAATTCCTCACGTGTAACCTAAAGCCAGCTGCTTTCCTTCAGAGATGTGGTCCACAGAGAGAACGAAAGCAATATTGAGTGCGTGAGACAGCTGGTTTACATTGTTCTGCAGTTTAAATTGGTGAATGTTTTATAGTGAAACAGCATCTACTGCTTTATGTTTTGCAAAATGCCAAGACTTTATAGGGCTCATATATGGCTCATTTCTAACATTCAGGGCTTCAGGTTCTCCTAACTGATTGCTTCTCTTATCCTCTCAATCACTTGGCCTCCTGGTGATTATATGTCATAGCAAACCAATCCACTGTTGTAAATAAACATGGATTTTTCTTGTTTCCCTCATTCCCTTAGGTTGCTCAATGAAGTGAAAAATAACTCTTCCTGAGCTAAGAATCCATAGCACATATGTGGCTTTGGTCAGAAGGTATAATAACTGAGCTCAGCATTATGGTGATGAACGATCACATTTGTGTACGAAACAGTGGTGTGTACTCTTATCAGGAGCATTAACCTTTGCGTTTAGTCACTAGCCTAGTTTAAATTAAAACCGGCCATATTATATCACAGTATCTAAGTGTTTGATTACAGTGTACAGTGTAGTTTTGTTAAAAAACAAACACACATCAGTATTAACCAGGCACATTCTCCCTGGTCCAATTCAGAGCAACAATTACATGTCTTTGTGAAGTGGGAGGAAACTCCCACTGCAGTGCCAGGAGTAAACCCATACGGACATAGGGAGGACATGCAAACTCCACACAGAGTCCGAGGTCAGGATAGAACCAGAGAAAACACTAAACACACCAATCACATGCACCACTGTGTAGCCCAGACAGTTCAGTCCAGTTGAAATCTGAAATATTTGTATAATTTATATTTGTAGCCTAGCAGTTAAGGTATTGGACTCTGGACCTGATGGTCCAGGGTTCAAATCTCACCTCTGCCAAGCTGATACAGTTGGGTCTTTAATCAAGGCCCTTAACCCATCATTGCTTGGATTGTAAGACTGTATGAGTTGTAAGTCGCTCTGGATAAGGGTGTCTGCTAAATGCCATAAATGTAAATGTACATGTAAATGACACTGTGGTGGTGGTATACTAGGCTGGTAGCAGTGCTGCTGGAGTTTTTAAAAACACCTTAATGTCATGACCGGTCTTTATTCATGTGGCTACTTTAACGTCGCTATCAGCACCAGTGGCCATCTCAGCAACACCCAAAGGTTAAATAAGTTTATCTCAAGAATAGTCATATTTGTACACTCAAGTCAATGCCACTTTAGAGTAACCAATTAACCTTACATGCAATGTCTTTGGACTGTGGATGACAATCGGAGTACCCGGAGAAAAACCCATGCAGACACGAAGAGGACATGCAAACTCAACACAGAAAGGACCCAGTGAGTGTGTGCAACAGTATAACAACATGTGCATATATAACCGTATACGTTTTATAATAGTCTTGATACTCCTAATTAACAGCCATATCACTCAATTCTCACAAAGCGTGACTGATTAAATCATGGATGTTAAGCGACCCATACCTGCATGGCATAAAACAAGCCAGGACTTACCCGCCAAGGCTACATACAAACCCTAGTGCCTTGACCCCTCTATTTGTGCGCCATTTTTTCCAATAGACATAACATCATTTATTTATTACCAGTTGCGCAATATTAGAACACTGATGTGCACGGTCTAGAGCGCTAAACTCGCACTCACAGCATGGTGCTGACAGGCCTGGAACAAGGAACAGATCCTTTCTTCACAGACCCAGTGCATGTGAATGCAGTGTATGTGCAATTTCAACATTTCTCAGCATCAGGGTCATCCAATGCACATAGCACAAACAAGAACTGCTAACTCCACTGCCTGTCGTGCATCAACACTTTTTGTGCCGGCCCCTCCTTTTTCAGCGAGCGATGACATCTCTAAGATTGAGACACGAAAACAATTAAAGGGGGCGCCAGGCTATCTGCTATTTTTATTTCCTTTATGGCCCAGCTGAGACACATCCACCGACCCTGGCTCCTCGCAAGTCAAATCATAACCAAGTGTCTGGAAAATAGGAGCACACTAAACACACTGCTCACAAAAAATGAAATATCCAATAATAAAATTTCCCCAAATTTTTGTGAGCAGTGTAGAATACAAGCACAAAAGGAAAGTATTAGGGACTGGAAATGATTCAAAATATCGAATTAAAAAAAATAATGCCACGATTCTACAAAAGGTTTAGACTGCATACTGGAATCCAATATCTATAGTCTCACCAATTAGTGATATTACAAAACCTAAGTACCTTAAACTGAGCATAAGCTCCCTAATTTACAATGGGGTTACATTCTGATCAATCCATCGTAAAACGAGAAGATAATGTATACTGTATATATCAGGGTTAAAACACTAAGCAAATCATTAGTAAAAAGCCTAGTTTATAATAAAGTTTTAAATAGCTTATGTAAAGCCAGACGTTTGTGATGCCTGCCCCCCATGAGAGCTAAAACTTAATTAAAATAGTACTGATCATTTGAGTTTTTTGTGCTGTGGAGATTAAACATGACATTTTATGACATGTGATGTCATGCAGCCCGATCAAAGGCCAAACAGGGCAACATGAGCTCAGTCGTTAGTGCTGCCTTTGTGGTGGTTTGTGCCGTTAACATAAACACGTGTGTTATATTCATTCTTAAGTCACAACGTCATAAAGGTTGGAAGAGTGCCGGCGTGAGCATGCATAAGAGAGATGCTTAATTTCTTAAAAATCGCTACATAGACAAATTACGTGTTTTCATTTAAATATTGTAAAGTATAAAGTTCATTATGTTTATTACCCAAATGAGGATGGGTTTCCCTTCTGAGTCTGGTTCCTCTCAAGGTTTCTTTCTCTTAAACTCTAAGTTTTTCCTTGCCACCGTCGCCATTTGTCTTGCTCATTAGGGACAACAGAATCCAATTCATGACAATGTTTATGTATTAGTGTAAAGCTGCTTTGTGACAATGTCTATTGTAAAAAGCGCTATACAAATCAAATTAAATTAAAAATGAAAGAAGCATGTGGCATAAACAAGCAGAAGTATTTAGAAAGTTGTAACATGTTAATAGCTTTAGTAGTTTAATTTTGTTTTTGATTACATGGCTTTAAAGATGTAGCTGGCTGCTGCCTAAGGGAGTATCACAATGCAAAATTAATATCAAAATTCTAAATTCAGAATACTGAACATATTCAGGCTTCTGCTGAATGTGTATCATCAGATTCCAATAGCACAATCAAAGTATCGTTAATGCCGCGAGGCGTAGCTGCCTTTCCGGCTACGCAAGAGTTCCTAAGAGGAATTAGTTAGAGTCCCACTACAGGTGGCTACATTTTAGTGCAACTATGCATACGTTTAAACGGCAGTAATACAAGTCTATAAAATGGTTGTGACTCATGATTTATGACCGTAGAGCAGTAAAAACAAAAATGGGAATGTTTCAGAAAGCACTAGTGTCTGTATGATGATTATTCCTGCTACATCCATTGAGGATATCCATTCCTCAGGTCAAGGAGGATGTCCATTATTTGTTCTCCACTAGTGGAAAAAGGATGGAGGTCAACTTAACTCAAAAACAGCTTCCAAACTGCTGCATTAGTTGGATATTAGTCCATGAATGCACACACTAAGCCTACTGGCCTTTTGTGGATGATCCCATTAATCACCAGTTAATCCCATAAATGTCCCAACCCTACTTCTTATTAGGATTTGGACTGTGAGGATTCCAGTGTCTACTGCCAGAAGCCACACTAGCTCATTGCATGGATCCACCAATCAGTGAGGCACTGAAAACATTTATGGCCGAATAGGTAATTGAAATATGCTACACACTAAGACCAAAAGTAGATTTTATTGTAACTGAATTTTAAGTTATGTTTTTAAATAATATACAATTATATATACTGATTATTGGTACCTCACATAAACAAGACATTTGAGAACAGTCATTGGAGAAGCAAATACACACCATTTATAATTAGATGCCAGTTATGCCACTGCTCACAAAATGAAAAAAAAAATGAATATGAAGTGATTCAAATTTTATTTTATTAAACAAGATCGAATTTATTTTTATAAACAAGATCAGAAAGGCAAAGAAAAATCAAAGAAAGTTGTTTGATTACGCAAATAAGATACAAACTTAATTATGGTGATTAAGCAGTAAGTGATATATTTATAGGGGTGAACAGGAGCAGGTCAAACTGGACCAGAGTGCCCCCACATTAACTGTTCAGTAGGGTGTATGGTCACCCAAGACTGCCAAAACACACTGACAGTGATGGAGCATAAACAGGATCAGACTGTCCAGCAGTTCTTGCGGGATCCTCTTCATATTAATTTTAAAATCTCCCCTCATTTTTATGAGCAGTTGTTATTAATGTTTATGAACAATTTTATTTAAAGTGTTGGGATTCTCTGCTATTTCAATCCCTTGTTTGCTTTTAGTTTGTTTCTGCACAGGTTTTCTATAAGATTCTTTTGGTACTATACAGCTCTAGATTTGGCTTTCTCTGTCAAATTGGAAGTGCCAGTTTAGACCAATTTCATTTCAAATTTCCAGTGGTTGATTTTTTGGTCTAGCATCAATACATTTAATGCTTACCTAGCACCAAATGATCAGTTCCGACCAGTCAGATGGCTCCCATTAGAACGCCTCCACGTGCCGCTAAGGTCGAGTAGCTGTTTTTGACACTAGACAAAAGCTCAGGGATGCTCCAGCTGAGACACGGCAGGGAGAAAGGGGCCAGCGGCATCGTCTGCAATATGTTATCTTCATTTTCCATTCCTAACATTTTTTCATATTGCATTGCAGCCAAGTGCCCTTTGGTCTTCAGCAGTCTCTGTAAATTAAAGTGACCTGCTATATACAAGCCCTCTCTTACTCTCTACAATCCGGCATGCTCGGATGAATTAAATGGTTTAGAAGACTGAAGTAGGGATTTTAATGCACATCAGTGGACTGAATGTTTTGGGGCAATCAGCAGTACGGCATACTGCAAAGCAGGGTATCGTTGGTATCTTTCAAAAAACACTTTGGACACATGGATTCAGTCTCATAATAATGAATAAATTAATTGCAACAGGCACTCTTGGCTTACATAGATGTTTTCTATTATTTACACAACTTTAGCATTCCGATGATGTATTTTAATCTCCAAGGTGAAACTACACACATTTAATTGAAATCAGCGATCACTGTACAAACAGCTCTAATACTCATATTTCTCTTAAAAAAAACGGGGCTTGACCGGGTTGATCGGGGGGTGGGGTGAAAAATAAAATGAGGTGGCATACCAGAGTCTCTCCTTCTACTCCGCCGCCGGAAAAACCTCACAGGAGAGCGCATACTTGACCTTGCGTCATATACACGAACTGTTAACAGCTTGAGCCGCAGTGCCCCCGACCGCTTTTACAACTCCCACATCCAGTGACCTGCAGTGCGGTGTTGTGCTAAAGCTCACACTACTGCAGATGTTGGAACTAATAGCCACGCTGGTTTAATAGAGCAAAATATGCCAGGAACTCGAAGCAACTCCATTAAAAAGTTCCTTGGTAAAACTGCGGCCGTGCTGCTAAAATGGCCCGAATTCACGATGTCGAGTCGTAAAGCGAAAGACTACCAGCGGGACCTAGTTACACGCTGATTGATGGCTCAACAGCAGTCGGGAGAAGCTAAGAAAATCTAAAGGAATTTGAGAGAAAAAGGTGCAGCACGCACCACAAGGGCATCGCAACGCTCTTTGAGGAAAGAAACTGGTGATCTATGGCAAGCTTGTTTACTCAAACGGTCCTAAATTAAAAACTAGACAGCTATTGGACTCGAAACCTTGGCACATTATTAACCCGGATCAGTTTTCCATGTGGTGATAAGCTCGATATGAGTCACAACACTTATGTAACTCATCCCAGTTTCCAAATCAATAACTCAACAGCACTGAGAAGGTTACATGAATTGTATGGCAAGCCACCAACCTGGCAAGAGTTCACCTCTGTATAGCGCACCACACACTGGAGCCTGATATCCAAACCTGCCTTAGGCCATAAAAACGGTCTAAATATTTTCATTTTGCTCAACGTCACTATCGGCACCAGTGGGCCATTTCAGGGACACACAAGGTTACATTTACAGTATATACCTATATACCATATAGTCTTATCTCAAGACTGCTCATATATGTACATTCAAGTCAATGACAGTTTAAAAACACCAATTAACCTAACACGCATGTCTTTAGACTGTGGGAGGAAACTGAAGTACCCAGAGTAAACCCACACAGACATGTGGAGAACAAGCAGTCCTGACACAGGATTGAACACAGGACCTACTTGCTGCGAGGTGGTGGTGTTACCTTTCGAGCCGCCGTGCTGCCCCCAGAGGCCTAAATAAGAAATTCAGCCTGATGCACCTATGATATTTTCCAAGTACTCCAAGGTGTACGTGTTTAGTGGAAGAGCTCACCTGGAGAGCGCAGTTCATCATGCGCACTATGTAATCGAACTGCTGGTGGTCCAGGATGGCGCGGTTCTGCTGCACATGCAGGCTGAGATCTTCAGTCAGACACTGCCGAGCCGCCTTTCCTTTTAGGGCTCGCAGGGCCGCAGGGAGAGCCTGTACACAACACACATACATCTCACTCAGCACCAGAACCCAATGGACCTTTACCGAGTGTGAAAACATCGAGCACGGCTATGTTTCCATTTGTAAGGAAATGTTTCTGCCCTCTAATTCATCTCGTCTTGGCTTGACCGTTTTAGGTCCATCAGTTAGCAGTTTTTGTGTCTTTTAAGTTAATAAGTTCATGATGTCCATTCTTATTTTGGTATTTCCTGGTATGGGCTCATAAACGTTTTATTTCGGTCCTATATGTAATTTGAAACTGCGGCACTACACAGAACAATATAAAACTGTACCATAATTGTCTGCACACAGAATCTTGAGTGCACTCACAGGCAAAACACTAGACAGTCGATTCCGGCTAATCGGACCACATCGGGACGCGATTGTTTTGGTCCTAATAACCGGCTGGTCCGATTAAACGAACATGCCCTATGTTACAAGACG
>JAUZSU010189855.1:0-12129 GCA_034780255.1 Parotocinclus maculicauda
TATGTTACATAGCACGTCCCGTCTTGTAACATAGGGCATGTTTGTTTAATCGGACCAGCCGGTTATTAGGACCAAAATGATCGCGTCCCGATGTGGTTCCATTAACCGGAATCGACTGTATTACTTTACTTAACAAACGTATTTGTCACCACACAGAATATATTATTCAACCAACTCGATGTCAATAGATTCACTGTCATATCCACTTATCCTAGTCAGGGTCATTGGTGAGCTGGTGCATAACCTGCAACACAGGGCGCAAGGCAAGAACAATCCCAGACAGGGCGCCAATCCATAGGGAACATTCACACATTCATACAAACACATTCACAATATTGTGTTTCTGCCTACCATTACCTACCACCTATCATTAGGGAATAAGGGTGGAACAGAAGTATTGCTGAATAATCTCACCACACAGACTATAACCACAGAAACGAAAGACACTTTCTGCTTCATCCAAGAAGCGCCATCTAGCTGTCATTAAGTGTCAATAACAGCGTTTATGTGTAAAGACTAATGTGGTCTTTTTGACCCCTCTAGAGGAGATTTAAGTATGTATATCCAGCACAGTGCTTGTAGTAGGAGGGAAAATGATCAGCACTAAGATATTCTAAGTATATAGAGAGCAAAATGGCCTGGCACTTCGTGTTAAGGACTGATTATCAGGTCAGGCTGCAGACAAACAGGCTTAACCAACTGTCTGCTAGTAGCCATGCATTGAAAAATGTCTTAAACCTGTCTAATTCATAAAAATAAAACTCAAAAAGTCTGTTTCAATAACCTAATTTGTGTAAACACAGATACTTCGAGATAGATACTATTACTGATAATGGTTTACATGCCCTTTTTTTAAACATATCACACTAGACCAGAAGAATATTTAGCTTTAAATGAATCCCCCCTCCTGGATATATCATCAAAATCCTCATCTTAATGGGAGAGATTTTTTTGATAAGGCCTATGTGTTACTGCTGAAACTCATTACAAGGCTAATTCGTTTGGAGTACTGATTCCCAATGTGGCACATCCAACGTCACATAAGTCAAAATAATTTCTTTTCAGCTCATCACTGTTTACTTCCCTCTGGGTCCTTATTACCAGTTTCTTTCAGGAATGCCCTAATTTTTTTACTTTGTGTGTTCTGTTAACCGATATGGCTTTAATTGTAGGTTCTTTTAATATTCGTTTTGAAAATAATCAAGATCCACATAAAATTGCATTTAGGTCAATTTTAGAATCCATGGGTATCACTCAGAATATAAACCCACTGATGTAATTAAACTTAGATCTAATAACAACATTTGGTATTAATATAGATAACCTCATTGTTTCCCCAAAAATGATTTTATATATGATCACTACCGCTTTGTATATGAGCTTACTATAGCTAAAAAAAATCTGCCTACTGTCTCATTATCACACCGAGAGCACTATCATGTCTGCTACTTCAGCTGTGTTAATTAATAATCTACAAGACTTGATGTTTAAAACACCTACAGAGCCTGATGAGCCCAAGCATATAGCCCACCAATTAAAATGCTTTGCTTAACTTTATCTAAAGTTGTTCCTATTAGGGATAAGGATTGTATCATGAAAACCAAATTCATACTTTACTGCTCAGATTTTAGAATGTTAGTGGTCACATAGTATACATATACATATACACATAATATTATGCCAGAGTATTAACTTGCCCTTTCTAAAGAAAAAGATAATATTTTTTCCTCAATAAACAAAACAATAAGAATAAATCCTATATTTCCTTTTACAGGCTTCAGACTAACTACTGTAGAAAGTACTTTTGTTCATAGGATAAAATATTTGTCATAAATCTCGATGCTCTTGTTTAATTCCAGACTATAATCCAGACTTTATTATCTTTTTTAAAATAACTAAGATTCATTCTTAAAAATAACATCCAGGCTACCCAAGACGTTTGTGTCCCTATATGAGCATTGGTCCTCCCAAGGTGTTTTTCCTTTCCACTGTTGCCTTGGCCTTGCACAGTTAGAGCTCTGTGCCTAAATATGTGTAAAGTTGTTTTGAGACAATACGCCATTGTAAAATATAGAAAAACTTGATTACTTGATGTGACTTGATTTAAGTTACTTTGTCATGTGGCATGGTTGTTCTTGCTAGACAGGTCTGGAGTATATCAAAAACTGCTTGTCTGCTAGAGTTTTCAAGCACAGCCATTAATAGAGTTTATAGAGAGTGGTCAGAAAAAGAGACAATATCCAGTGATCGTCAGTTGTTTGAACCAAAATGCCTTGTTAATGACAGAGGATAATGACCAGAATGTTTTGAGCTAGTACAAAGACAACAATAACACAAATAACCACTTGTTACAACCAACATACACAGAAGAGCATCTCTGAATACATAACATGGTAAACCTTGAGGCAGAAGGGCTGTAGCACCACACAGGGAACCACTCCTGTCAGCTAAAAACAAGCACAATTGGATACTAGATCTATAGAAAAGAGAAAAAAAACCACACAAAAATAAAAACAAAACCTTGCCTGGTCTGATGAGTCTTGATTTTTGCTACTACATTCAAATGAAAAAACAACATTTTTTTAAAAGTTTTCTGAAAGTTTTCTGAATCTGAATCCGAATCCACATCAAAGCATGGACCCAACCCAACTTATATCAAATGTTCAGGCTGGTGGTGGTGATGTAATGCTGTGGGGGACACTTTCTTGGCACACTTTGGGATATTTAGTACCAAATGAGCATTTTTTAATTGCCGCAGCCTCTCTAAGTGTTGTTGCTGACCGTTCCTTCATGACCACAGTGTACTCATATTGTGTAATTAAGGACCATAATTAAAGTTAAATGGCTTTATTTCTAGATTCAGCCCTTGCATCAGTAAAAAACAGGCATGCTCATTATTGGAATAATAATGAAAACATGTTTATAATAACATAATGGTGTTTTTTTTTCTAATTTACTGAATCAAAAAGTAAAAAAAAAAAAAAGCTCCATGCATTAATAAGCAGACAACTTCACCAGCTTCATAGATATTCTGTATGAAGGATTTACCTTAGTGTAATTGGTCTGACGCCTGAAAGTGCACAGGTATTAAAAAAGCATTTTGTCATCCTACATACTTTATCGGGTGACATTCTACTACAGAATCATCAAGACCTTTTTCCCATTTGGAGTGTACCTGCCCAGGGGCAGATCGCACAACTTGGGAGTGATTTCATATAACAAGTAGCTCTTTTACAGAGAGCGATGGTTGATACCTATTTCTATTTACTAGCTGGTGCTGTGTCATGGCAAGAAAATTTAAGCTGAATGCAGTATTTCTAGTTGCTCTTACAAGTAATCCAACTGTACATTTTCATCCATGTGAAATGACTAAATACTCATTGTTCTTTAGGTGATGTCCATTACATACACTTACACTTTATTAGTAACAATATACCAATACTGGCTAGGGCCCACCTTTATTCTCAATTACCCATCACTTTTCATGGCATGAATTCCACAGGGTAGCTTTTCTGGGTCAATACCCACCTCTGGTAATGATTGCTCTGTAAGTTACATACTGTAAGTTAGTAAGTTGAGGGTTACCAGCACAAAAAAAGCAGAGGTCCTGGCAAAAACCATCATGTCTGGTTTCCTGGCACCTAGATACTAAAGTGGATTTTGTCACAATAGTTTGCCAGGTTGTTATGCTTCATACACTTTCCGGTTGCTGTGTGTTTACCAGAATATGTAATTCTTGTCTGGGTCAGGTCCAGAGTCTCGGTGCTCCTCAGGGTGTGGTGTAGGTCTTCAGTTGTCACAAGAACAGGCCGGTGTTGCCATTATGTTAACATTTTCACCTGCTGCTACAGCCCATCTGCCTTAAGGTTCAATGTTCTATGTATTCTAAAATGTTTTCTGCTTTTCTTACCACATTTGTACAACATGCTTATCTGAGTCACAAAAGCCTTTCTATCATCTTTAACCAGTCTGGCCATTTCCCATTAACCTCTATTATCAACACAGTGTTTCTGTGTGCCACCCACCGGACGTTGTTCTTTATTGCATAAATCTGAACACTACAGATTTCCTGCGAGTAAAAATCCAAGGAGATCAGCAGGTAAAGAAAAAAAATAAAAAATAAAAAAAAAAGCCAGCCCATCTGGCAACAAAAGTCATATCACGGTCAATCACGGCCATTAGCTGAAGCGTAGCAGCAGGTGGCTTGTGTGTGAACTGGCATGCAGTATACCACTTGGTAAGCCAAATGAATGAGGTCATTATCTGAAAGAAATGTTTAAAACAGTAACTTGTTTGGTTATGATTTGGGATGATACCTTTTTTGTACAAGTAACTGGGGTGGGGGTGTATGTGTTTATATATAGGACTATATGGCTATGCATACAGAATATAGGTCTATGTGGCTATACATTTCCATGTATGTATGTCCCCATAAATGCTTGGTTGGGGTTAGGTCAGATGATTGTGGAGGAAAGTCCTTGTCAGTCAGCAGTACTAGATTTTCTTTAGTCTTCAGTTAGTTTGTTGCACAGCTTTTGTATTTAAGGGATTAATATATAGCATCTGTAATAAAATTACATTTATTATATTTGTGAAAAATGCAAAATAGAGGAAAGTTCAAGCTTTCTCAGAGACTTGAAACGTTCTTCCACAAGCCTGATTTGTGGTATTTGAAGGTAGATTTTTTGATTAGTACCCTGTTTTTTATGTTCATGCCACAATTCATACTCCAATATCTTTATTGTTAGAGAGTACACCCCTAGTAGCTGTTTTTTTCTGTAAATGCACCACACAACCTTCAGATTGCACACGTGGGACTTGACACTACCATTTTCACTGACCTGATAAGACTTTAATTGTGCTATGTATAATTGCAGCTGAGAAATGGTTCTTGCTTGTCATTCTTGGCATGGGCCAAATGTGCATTGCGAAGTAGTCGAGGTCAGAGCTGCTTCACCAGAGGCAAGACTTTGATGGCATCCGTCGTGCAGCTAACCATCGTCCGTCAATCAAGTTCAGTGATGGATGCCCAGGGCTTCACGGTCTGCCTTGCCTGATATATCACTGAACCAGACTGACATCCATAGCTATTTGCACCAGGGAGGGATGGAGGCTGCCGGCTTACATAGACTCAAATATATTTTTCGTTTTTTGCCCTCCCTTGTAACTACTAACATGACCACGTTAACTAATATCCATGGTTACTTCCCAACCCAGCTAGGTCAGGAAAGTTGGTCCTCCTACACAGGATAACATACATATATAACATACATATGCAGGTTGCACTAAAGGGCATCCAAGTACCCAATGCCTAGCCACATTCGAAGCACAGATCCTCCATGTTGGCTCAACAGAATGAGTCACTACACCAGATAGGTAACCCAGTTATTGCCAAAATCCTTTGAAAGTCCTGTCTAAGGGAGTCAGAAGAGAGGTCAAGTGAATACAAGTGACCCAATCCTGCAACCCTTCAACCTGCTCATTGGATCCACTTCCTTCCACTGTTTCAGGCAATTTCACCTGCCCTCCTACCATTCATCACCCCCATCATCAACAACTCGCTATCATCTGGTCATGTGCCTTCAGCTTTCAAGACGGCAAGGATTATGTCTTTACTGAAGAAACCCACTATAGATCCTTCAGATGTCAAAAGCTACAGAGCGGTATCACTTCTCTCCTTTCTATCTAAAATCTTAGAACGCATTGTTTTTAACCAACTATCTCTTTATCTGTCCCAGAACAGCCTTCAAGATCCAAACTAGTCAGGCTTTAAAGCTGCACTCTACAGAGACGGACCTCTTCGCTGTCAATGAGAAATGTACTCAGCTAGATCTGCCAAACTGTCATCTGTCCTCATTTTACTAGATCTCTCGGCAGCGTTTGACACAGTCAACCATGAGACTCTTCTGTCTTAGAATCCAGGCTGGACAGTGGTTTGCTTCCTACCCAGCTGACATATCAGGTATTGTGGAGAGGATCCATCTCCTCAGCCCCAAACTGACCACTGGTGTCTGACTCAGTCCTTGGTCCTCTCTACTTTTCCCACTATACTCCCTCTCTTGGTGAGGTTATATCATCACATGGCTTTGCATATCACTGCTATGCCGATGGCACCCAACTAATTCTCTCCTTCCCTCCCTCAGACCCAGGTCTCTGCCAAGATCTCAGCATGTATAGCTGACATATCATCATGGTAGCTCACCACTTTAAGCTAAATGGCAAGACAGAAGTATGTTCAAACAGTTGAGTCTCTGGCGGTTTAAAGACCTATTTATTCCGCACTTACCTCAACTAACACCCCCCAGCCTTCTCTTTATCTTTCTTAAAAAATAAACAAAACCAAAAAAAACCACACAACCATTACCGTTTTATAAGCATATTCTTGTTTTGCTTCTTGATTATTAAGAATGGATTATGTTACTGATGTCTTAAAGCACTTTTGTAAGTTGCTCTGGATAAGGGCGTCTGCTAAATACTGTAAATGTAAATATGTAGCCACTCACTGATTAACTTTACACCTGACAAAATGTTTTGCAATATATCCACTTGCCATTTTGGTATCTGTCAGATGCATCATGAAAGACACGATGGCTTAATGTAAATGCACTCAACAAAATACATCATGTTAGTATTTTAGTGTTTTACAATCTTCTATGTATACTTCTAACTTGTTTAATGAATGAATTTAATGGACTGTGGTGGCCTAGTGGTTAAGGTACTGGGCTACAGACCAGAAGGTCCAGGGTTCAAATCCCACCTCTGCCAAGCTACCACAGTTTATTTCTTGAGCCCTTAACCAACAACTGCTTGAATTGTATGACTATGAATTGTAAGTCGCTTTGGATAAGGGCATCTGCTAAATGCCGTAAATGTAAATGAATTGTGATATCACATTCAGGATGAGAATGCATTTCATTTTGTGTGCACTTTGGTTAAAATTGTGAAACAAGGAAAAGTCATTTAAGGTTATATTGCTTATCATTTGTACTCTTTATGCAATGCATTCAACTGGAATTTGATCATTACAATATTGTTGGAAGGAAAGGCAATAAGTCTGTTGAACATCTGATCAGGATAGAAGGCATAACTGAAACTAGTCTGCAAGGCAGTTGTTACAGCACCCTCACTATTCATCCTAATTAAGTGCATAATACATAAATTGTACAGACCAGTTTTCTACATCTTACCCAGACAATTACTGAGATAAACATTCCTAAAAGTCTACAAGTATTGATGCTGGTTTAAAGGTCTAAGACTGCTAGTAAAAACACTTCTATTATGCATTTTTTAAAACTATATTTTTCATTATACATCACATAATCAGGAAATTTTAAGTGAAAATTTTAACATTTGGACTTTGAATTTGGCATACCAATTCAGTTTGGCAATTGGTAAGAGTTTTAAATTTTATATACAAGGTGTTACGAGATGTGGTAATCTTTTATTCAAGGACCCAAGAGTGCAGGATAAGCATATCCCACGTCGTATAATAATAATGGGGAAATAATAAAAAACAACTAAAGAGGGAAGAAGAGCGAAGCGTGAGACTCCTAACATAATGAAACCGAAAGGATAAAGGGGCGCGCTGAGGTTGCGTCCCAATTGGGAGCAACACGCGACCTAGTCGCAAGAGGACGCCAAAGCATCAGTCGGGGCAAGCGTGCATAAGGCACGGTTGGGACATCTCTTTAATGGCGAGGCACGGAGGTAATCCAAACGCCAGGGAGCGAACGTGAGCTCGTTTGGGATCAGAGCATAATAAAGACAGTGGATATAAGGCGACCCCGCCGATGGCTCAGTAATGGCGACCGGCGAGGACGACCGAACGCACCGGGGTAGGAACCCTTAAAGATTTATTTTATTTTTTTCCTCCCTCCTCAGTAGATTTTTAAGTAGGGACATCCGAGGAACAAGCAATTAAAAAAGTAATGAGTAAAATCGGTTATTTCAGTAATATTCGTTATTAACAGGTGCCCAAAATTACAGAACAAACACCGATTAAATCTCCATAGATTAAATCTGGCATTGCACTAAAGAGATCAAAGAGTTTGGGACTGGCCCAGGATGTCATGTTCCAACAAGTCAGTTTGTCAGAGACACTTCAGTCAACTGTAATTGCAACTATAATGTCTATAATGTGAAACGCAACCGCCAAGTGTCAGCTAGAGTGGTGTAAAGCATAATACCATTAGACTAGTCATTGGTATAGTTCACCACCTGCCATTCTGACAGACTAACTAAGTTGGCAAACCTAGTGGCAACTGTAACCTTTGGAGGAGGAGGCTGCTGTGGGGCGGTTTTTCAAAGTGCTCTGCACTTCCACACCTTTGAGACACACTGGATGGGTAACTGTAAGCCAGGCCTTACTGCATCAGTGCTTGACTACTGCTCTTATGGCAGAATGGCTAAATGTAGAAGAAAACCTGAACATCTGTATTACCTATTAATAACCTGACCTTAAATAATTATAACCAGTAGTCCAGTTACAGTGAGTGATATTAAATACAAGCACAAAACCCCAGCTTTGCAAATAGAAAACACTGGTAAAACAAGCAGCGCAAGGTGTAACTGCAGCCTCTGATGAAACTACACATTATCTGTAAAATGAATTAAATGAAATGAAATGCAAGTTATCAATTAACAGCAATTAAGTACAGCAATAATACAGACATGAAGTGTAAATGAATTCTCTAATTGAAGTACACTTTCCCTTCAAAAGCATAAATATTTATTTATTTATAAATTTGAAAGGTCAACATGAGTCAGTCAAAATGGGTGCAGGTCATGTTTACTTAGGTTAATGGCGCCCATTTTTTGACTGTGTTTTTGAAACCCAGGAAAGATCAGACTGCCATACAGAGCTCATCCAAACACCAACATTAACATTGAATTACAGGCTGTCAAACACGATGGTGGATATCCATTACCCCAAACCAGGGAGAAAGTGCATGTGCAGCAATCTTCAGAGAGATCAGTCACATTATGGTTTGATGTTATTATGACAGCCTGAGGGAAGGCAAACTTGTACTCTGGCAATATTATTGACAGAAACAAAATGAACACTCACTCTCTGGCTTGTCACCTGTCATAAAGCCTTCATGAGAGTGGAGAAAAAAAGTAAATATCAATCAAAAATTCAGAACAAGCCCTCTAGTTAGAACACTGTATCTACATCTACATGATGGACTTGCTGTCTCATCTAAAACAACTGAAAGTATTTCTGAGTATGAGCAGTTGACCATTAATAAGGGTTACCCTATTTTTTCAGGTCGTTGGTTGTGACTGTGCTGTAGATTTGGAAGGACATAAGAGCAGCAATGTTGGGCAGATAACCTGCAGACCTGGGTACATCTTAATCCTGTCCACCTCTGCCTCTCATCCATTATTAATATGGTTAAAAAAGGTGAGCCAGAGAGAAGCTGGGTAGGTTTTTTTTTTAGCGGTGTAGAGGTCACAGCTGTCCCTGAAAACTGAAGATGCTTTGGTCAGTAACCTTTTCACATTCCTATCATCTGAATCTAAACAAATCTTCATATGACAGCTTGTACAAGTGTACACCTAGGCACTGATGTGAATCAAGTGTCTGTGTCCTACAGTGTGTCTCTGAAGCACTGAGAGGCATGCAGCAGTTGGGAAAGCAGGCTGAACAGGTGTAGACGATGCAGCAGTAATGCCACTTGTCACAGTCATTTCTAGAGACTAAACTAACAAGCAACATACCCACAGGAGCCACTGCCATGTTCTTGCACCCAGTACACTAACACAGCTCCAATCATCAGTATATACACATCTACCTAACATCAGTGTGAGTCTGTTACTGTAAGTTATATGAACATCTGTGACTATTTATATTATTATTAGTTTGGTATACAAAACACTGGTGGAGATAATAAACAATCATAAGATAAGTCACAAGTACAGTCAGTATACATAAAAAATATTTATTTCTTGTCATGCTCTGAGACCAAAATTTTTCCAGTGATAAACTGATTCTTATATACTACGATACCTTCCGACTTACCTACCTATCTAAACAGAGAAATAGGGAAGTACGAAAATTAATGAGTAAAGGGTTAAGGAAGAATGAAAGGGGAAAACGGAGAGACAGAAGGGCATTTACAGAGTTGGAAACCAGAAACATATATTTATTTGCTTTTAGGAGATCTTATACAATATCAGCCTATGTTGTATTTTGTTCAGTTAATATGAAGACACCGGTTTGGTATTTGCTTTATTAGAAATGCTAGCAATTTTCCTGTCTAATTGTGCCTGTCACTCCGCTTGTTTGCCTGCCACATTATATACTGTATTAAATGGTGTCTACGGGTAGTCATAGTCTTCCTAAGTATGTACTGTACCTGTATGTTTCATGTCACCGAGGAATAAATTATACAAATCTGGGTTCAATTTATCCCTAGAATGCTCTATGGAACCTCTAGTGGTCAGTGAACACTATATTTAATATCATTCATATAGAACCTATTTTATTATTTTGGTACCATTGAGTACCAAGTACCAAAATTTGGTTTAACTGACATTGTTATTTTTCATGGAAAAAAATCTAATAAAAAAAACCTCAACTCAGCAGGGAGTAACATTTCTAGTCATCTGTTTCTATGCATCAAGTTAATTCCTTTTCTTTTTGAGGTATTTTTATTTATGTTCATTCTAACCACATCTTAATACTGACAAAAATAGAAGTTAAATGCAGCCATTTTAACTTTAACATTTAATGAAGGACAATTAAATCTCAGACCTAGGACATCCAAACAAAAACAGCCAGACGTAAAAACAATCTCAGACATAAAAGGCATTTCACTATGATTAAGTTCTAATGATAAAAGGATAAAGAAAAAATGCAGTCCATAATATGCAGTACAACAGTTATTGATCTACTCTTGTAAACTAGATGAAGACAATTAAGTGCATACCCATTACAAAAAAAGTTTTATTCTTATCTAAAAAACAATACCTTTAAACTTCCTGACACCTAAGGATCGATACAGAGGGACAAGCTCATGACCACAAGTCATACAATAACGAAACAAAGGTGAAAAGGAAGCTGAACAGGATATTTAAATGGCCTTATAAATCAAGTGTTTGTAATAGCATTCTAATTTAGGTGACAGCCCTCAAAGCAAGTTGATAGAATGTGGCATGTCAATGTGGTATTCTCTCTCCCACTCCCACAACAGATCCTTAATCATGTCAAAAGAAAGAGGGAGAAAGACAGACGGAGAGGAAGAGAAAGACATAACACAAGGAAAAAGGAGTTAAAACACGAAGCAGGAGGATGAATGTGCTTGGCTGTAAATGCATGAGAGAGAGAGGAATAGAAGGGTAGGGGGAGTTTGCAGTTGGCTGCTTTAGTCTGAAATGTTCAAGCATGACTGACCCATTTCATCAGGTCTGTCAAAGCCTTGCACTGATACATGTTGACAACATTTAATCTTAAAAATTGAAAGAAATGAATTAATATGCAAATTCCATCAGCTTTGTAATAAAAATGTCCTTGACAAAACAGAGAACAGTACCCCAGAGGAGTGGTGGTGAATTATCCCAGCTCTGCTGTTCCTGAAGTCGGTCTGAGGTACACAAATCCACCAGGAAATCAGCGCACATCTGACTTGGAAATAATTATGACGGAGGAACAAAACACTAGCAGGTTGAATAAATGGAATGACATGGGAAAAGCCTGGTTTGCTTTGTTATTCACTTTGAATTAATAGGATTAGTTGAGATCCATATACACCTAAAATCAACACCACCCTATCAAAAAGCAGGAAGGGGGGGGGGGACGACGCGTGTGCACGTGGGTATTGCCCGAATGTTATTACGAAGGAAAGCGTAGTAGGATACTACAGGGAAAAGCAGAGAGGTTTTCTTATTCTCCACAAGACGCTCCAATTCTTCAGGGAACAAATCTTACAAGACAAAGATTACCCATACAAAGAGAGCAGGTGGCTACAAGCAGGTCTTGCATGGAATTAGCCAAACTATGGGCCTAATTATCTGTGGAAAGAGTGCAGGGAGGAGAGAAACTTCCCTGTTTGAAGGACAAATGATTAATTAAAAGGTAGACTGCACCTCTGTTTTGATCTTTGGACAAATGGGGCACTCGGAGGTCCC
>JAUZSU010189865.1:0-12128 GCA_034780255.1 Parotocinclus maculicauda
CACGCTGGGATTGAACCGGCGACCTTCGTGCTGTGAGGCAGAGGTGCTAACCACTCAGCCACCGTGCTGCCCTTAATGCCAACTTAGCACAGTCAATTAATTTAAGACGCTTATCTTTGGACTGTGGAAGTACCCGGAGTAAACCCGCACAGACACAGAGAGGAGGTGCACAGAAAGGACCCAGGTCACTCCACAAGGGGTTGATCCCAAGACCTTCTTGCTGTGAGGCAGCAGTGCTACCCACGAGTCACCGTGCAACCCTTGATACAGTAAATCTCCCACAATTATGTTAATGAGACAATTCACACACGCAGTGTCTATTAGCAGCAACAAAAAAAAAACCAGATTATCCCCCATAAACCAGAGATGCACATGCATATGTTATGAGCCCACATGTTTTAGTGAGGAAAACACTCATATATTGAAGCAATAGGATATGTTTCTCAAGGTATTGTCGTGCAATGTAATGAAACTAGGCCACTTTATTTTTTAAAAACAAACATATTATTCCCTAATATTTTTAAATAATAATAATAATAATAATAATAATAATAAATACACTCTCAGTAACTGATGTAGAATAGATTGCGTTTATAATAGCATTAAGATCTTGAGAAACAAAAGATTAATTAAAATGTATTTTTTAATATTAATTTATCGAACTACCTTTTATTTGCTACTTGTTCTAAAGACAAGCAAACGGCCATCAAATGGCCAATGAAAATATTTACAATGTTCTTCAAATTCACAAGTTATGTCTGCCAACTTCAAACTGTGCTTGATGTACCTGTAGTTTCACTACTTCTTGTTTTTTTCTGTTCAGAGTTTAGAAAAGATATTTAAACAGAAAAATCTGCAACAGCAACTGTCAGATGCCAAACTGGAAGAAGCCAACATGCGTCTAAAAGAAGCAGAGGAAAAGCACAAAAGAGAGAAGGAATATGTGAGTTTGTGATGCAACATAATTACTCCAGACAAACACAAACCCAAATCAAAAAGGTTTGCATGGTACGGAAAATGCAAATAAAAAAACCCACTACATTGTTTTTTTATATTTACTTTGAAATTTATTTTATTGCAAACAGTCTTAATGAAAGATGTTTCAAGATTTAAAAAAAACATTTTTTTTCCAAAACTTCTGCATTTCAGACCTGCAATACATTCCAAAACATGTTGGGGTGGGGAATTTTAGGGCTAGTAATGTGGTAAAAAAAAAAAAAAAAAAAACTAACTAAATAATGATGTGCTGATGATGTCAACAGGAGATGTAATCATTATTTGGTACAAAAGCAGCATCCAGGAAAGGCTCATTGAGGAGTCACTGAGGAGTCATTGAGGAGAAAAGATGGCCAGATGATCTCCAGTTCATCTGTAAAATTTGTAAACAAATGTGTAAATAAATTATTAAATTTTTTTAAATCAACACTTGTGAAACTGAATCTCTGATCCATTAGTTGGCACTGCATCAAGAACTTTTATTCATCAATAGGTGATATAAACAAGAGACTACTTCATCAAAGTGTCAAGCACTATATTAGAGAGTTACATTCACAAATAACATTTAAAATGTTACTTTGCAAAAAGAAGCCATGTTCAGAAGCAGCGTCGACTACTCTGGGCTTAGAGGCATCTTGGATGGACCATCACACAGTGGAAACGTGTATTGTGGTCATTACACATTTTCACTGCATTTATTCCAAATAGTTTTTGGAAAAAATGGACATGGTGTGCTCCAGGACGAAAGTCGAAAAGAACCATCCAGACTGTTAGCAGCTACAAGTCTAAATTCCAGGGTCTGTCATAGCATTGAACAGTGCCGGATGAACGTAATTGACACTTCTATGATGGTAGCATTAATGCAGAAAAGTACATTTTAAAGAGATATTAGAAGAACACATGCTGCCTTCAAATAATGCATTTTTCAATATGACAGTGCAAAACAAGACAAATCATAAAAAGGGCTGCAGTATGTAATATTTCTTTAAAGTACATTGTTTTTTATGATGCATTTCTTTGACACACTGGAGATCCTCTGCTCAACTTTGACCCTTAAAGACTCAGCCTATGCTGGATGATTTTTTTGGACAAATCATGATTACAATTACCTGCTCACATCACCTGTTGAAATGACATCATTTTTTAAAAAATCCATTACTAGCACTATATTGCCAGGTCTGACACAGGTCTGAATTGCAGGAACTGGTGTTTATTATTCAGTGAAACAAAACATATTGCAATCATACTGTCTTTACGGAAATTAAAGGCAAAATAATTGTATGACACTGCATTTTTATTCTCCCAACTGTTTTTGATTTGGAGTTGTGAAATTATGTTTTGTTAGCAGTGGTTCAAAATAATGTAGATAAACTAAACTTTGTTGTGTTTGTGATTTTTATACATACAGTATTTGACTGAGATGCTCCTTTCCCAGGATTGCTTTACCAAATCAGAACAGTTGAAACATGCTATTCAAACTCTAACCCGCTTTAACAAATGCAGTTCAGGAAAATAACAGATAGTGTGCTGATGTTTGTACTGCTACCTTAACCTTTCAGTTTTGTTTTTTGGTTAATTATAAGGCCATGATTATTTATTTCATACTGAAGCATGTAATGCTAGAAACAGTATCAAGACAGAAGACAGCATGCATGTAAAAGAAAAAAACATGAATGATGGGGACCTTTAGATCAATAGAGAGACTGTGCTTATAGAGGAGAGGACCGGTCAGAAAGTCTCCTATGCCACAATATTACAGTAACATTTGAAAGTAGACAGAGTTTGAAATATTCTGGAAAGGATTTCCCATAATGGTAATGAAGATAAGATTCCATTAATCTGAATAGTCATTAATAGTCATTATTGCTCAATATAAGGTAATTTGTGTAGTGACTTTGTCTGTATCTCTAATTACTTATAATGAATTAAGCACAAGACGTTTTAACGTGTTTCTGTCTTTGTTACTAGTTGCTTAAAGAAGCAATTGAAAAAACAAAGAAATGCTTCACAATGAAGGAGCAGGAGTTGCACATGAAGAAGCAGGTAGTGTTCTTTCATTCCTTCTCTCCTATTTTGTGTGTAATCACAGTTACTGACTCAGGCTGCAGAGTGGAAACTACAGTCTAAAGAGCTGAAAGAGCAGAACACAGTGATGCAAGCTCAGGTGAATATTTGCTACAGCATTATTGTGCCACTCTTTATACCAACATCTCCTGAATTTGATATAAGAGATGAAAAAGCAAGCATTGCTCCTGTGCTGCTTACAGGATTATCTCTTTAAATGATATCACACATAACCAAAGTTCATAACATAATATTTTATATGGGGATTCAGGCTAGAAAAGTGCACCGATAAATATTCATAAATATTATTACTGGGTGTTACATGTTTAACTTGTATGCCTGTATGCAGGATACGTTTCCAGATGCATTTAAATATTTCCTAATTACTTTTAAGCAGCTCAGGTGAAGTTTAGTGGATAGGGAATACAAATAAAATGTATAATTTTTCACTTAGTTATGGCAAATACTTTTTATTTCAGAGGATTAATTACTGACTGTTAGCGATGACAATACTGGCTTTAAGCACCCCAGGTAGCTATTATTGTACTGGCTTGTTACATTATCTTAAAGCATAACAGAAGGCCAAACTACAGCGTGAGTTGTGTACAGGACATGTTGTGTGCTGTGTTATGGAGTTTTCGTAAAAGCTGCGAAAATCGTTATTGAGGTTTCTTTGTCGGTAGCAGTCGTCGGCTGACCACCTTGTCATTCACAGTCCTGGTTTCTCTGAATTTGCCTATGATGGTTGAACTGTGCTGTGTGAAATTGCTGGGGTTTGTTTTTGGGGGGGAAATTTCTGTTTTGATAACTTTTGAACCACAAGAGGTACTGCAAAGTTCTGTGACAATTTTGGTCTTCATTGATATGCTACATGACCACCTTCCTATTTGAAAAAAGAAATTGCCCTTGATCCAGTATGGCGACTTTTAAGATGGTGGCCATGCTCCGGACATAACCCATTACTCGCTGGGGTATGTAGATATGTCATTTTCCCTTTTGTTTCTGAAATAAAATGGTCTTGTGACTTTTGACTTTAAAGTCACTTCTTCTTACTTTATAACTGCTTGTCACTTAGCAAGACATTATTTTCCTGAAATGTTTCTCATTTAATCTCCAAATATAACTGTGATGATCATTATTAAGGCAGTCCACAACACTTAATTCCAGAACATATATGCATTTTATTTTATTAAGATTAGTAGGTTAATGTTGCTAAAATAGAAAAATATATTTTAAAAAAAGGTTATTCCATAACTTGTTTATTCTCTTAGATGTCATATTTTCATGTAAGAATAATAAATTGCAAATATGTTATGGTTCTCAATACTTTAGAAATGCTATTCTGAATACATTGCTTTTAACTGGCCACAGCCATGACTTCACATCTCCTTCACCTGCCAATTGTGCTGAAATTCTATTATATTGATTCATTCCAATAATGCACACAAACTCCCTCCCAATAGACTCTCGTTAGTTTCATGCATTGTAAGTAGCATACCCCGAGTAGGTATGCATACCCCGAGTAGCATATTGTGTTGTTATGGGTTGTTATATTTTAATGTTTTTAGTGGAAAGTTGTCAGTAAGAGACATTTGATGTTCTGATTCATTTATTTTTGTTATAAAAATTATTTTTGTTCACCAACACCCAGACGCCCTTGGGGTTCAAATAATTTATAACATGCCCAGAATTGGGCAAGTTAACTTAGTTATTAAGTTATTTAAGTTAAGTAAGATCTTATTAGACAATGTTGAAGAATCTGGAATAATATCTCAAACTGTCTAAATTAGGGTCATTGTTGTTTATTTCTTCATATGTCTTATATGCAGAAATATAAGTCACATTTTCATTTAGAAAATCAGTTAAATGTAATTTCATGAAACATTCATATGGGTAATGTACAGTACATTACATGGTTTACATGATAAATAACTATGAAAACAATGAATACAAAAAGGTATTGTTTATGTAACACAATTAGTCAATATAAGTATTAATGTTAAAACTGTCCAACACTCTCAACTGTTTTTATTTTCTCCTCTTTTTATAAAGATCGTGTTGTACTCCCAGAAGTTTGATGAGTTTCAGGCTACGCTTTCCAAGAGCAATGATGTGTATGCAACTTTCAAAGCAGAAATGGATAAGGTGCTTTACTCACTCAGACTCTATGACAGTAAACCTATAAATGTACATTCCTGGTCAAAACAATGGGTCACAAATTGCTAAATATTATGCTTTTAATAGTCCTAACAACCAGTCATTGGCCATAAATTAACAAAAATGAAGAAAACAAACTCCTGAGTCACTTTCTTATTGCTGCAGTGAACTGTTGGGGGGAAGCTGGAAACATTGAAATTTAAAGTCTTCTTAAATGTTTGCTATAAAACTCAAATGCATATCTATGTTTACAAAATATTTAAAAATGCATTAAGTTGGTATTGTGATACAGTCCACTAGGCTCATGTTTTAGCCTGGTCAGATTTGAATCCTTTAGAGAACATTTGGTTTCACATTAAACAAATAACTGGGAAACATTTATCTATTTTTTTGTCCAAGGGTGTATAAAATAATGATTTGTAGTTACTATTGTTTATAAAATATTTATTTATATTATTATTATTACTATTACTATTAAGTAGTATATACTTGTACTTCTTGTGCTTGCTGAATAAATTATTCTGATTCTGATAGTTGTGTAATCCTAATGACAACAATTTGTATCTATTCCTTATATAAAGATCAAACTTTTGCATTAATAATAAGACCAGCTTACATGTTTGTTATTATGTAGATGAATGACAAGATGAAGAAACTGGAAAAAGAGTCAAATTTGTGGAAGATACGTTTTGAAAGCTGCAACAAAACTCTAACTGACATGATTGCAGAGGTAGTCTGTTGTTTGTTTATTGATATATTTCAAACTATTTCACAACCACTGTTTTCTTTTAACCACTTTATGATGTTTCCTTCTAACAGAGATCTGAGAAAGGCAAAGAGCTTGAGCTCTTCACCTTAAAGATCAACAAACTAGAGATATTGTGCAGAGCACTACAAGAGGAGAGAAAAGTCCTGTACAGCAAGATCAAAGATATCCGTCTGCAGACTAACACATTATCAGCACCTCTGGAGGACATTTGTGAAGAAGAGATTCCAAAACTCACAGAACTTCCCGAGCCAGATCTAGTGAAAAACCCAGCACTAACAGTAGAAATGGAAAAGCTGTGGAAGGAGCAGGCCCGTCTTCAGGAGTTTGCAGCCGCCCTTATGGCTTCATCTGCAGGTGATAAAGGTGAAAATGTGGATAAATCATCTGATCCTGCACCAGTGGTTCCTGTCACAAACATGCCTAATAAGTCATCAACAGTAGATGTAAGTTCAATAACAGAAGAACAGTCTCCTGAACAATGTGATAAAAAAGTAGTCACTGAAGAGGCAAGTAAGTCAACAGTTCTTGAGCAAACGGAAGCTGTGGCAGTTCAACCAGAGGCCAAAATGGAGTCCAACCAATGTGCTGAAAAAGTAGTCAGTGAGGAGGCAAGTAAATCAACTCCCACAGTACTTGAGCAAAACGAAGTTGATTCAGTTCAACTGGAGAACAAGGGGGAGTCTAACCAACAAGATACAGCAAAAGCAGAGAAGCCCAAAGAAGAAGCCACCAATAGGGAAGATAACGCAAATGTACAGCAGGTCAAGCAATGCACAGATTGTAGCACGCCAGAAAAAGAGGTGAAACCAAAAGAAGTGAATGTAGTTCAACCAGGGAATCCTAAATTAGACTTTGATAAAGCAGATCTCCATACAGAACAAGATCATCCAGCCATCCCCAGAGCTGAGTCAACAAAGGAAATGTCAAGTGCAACACAGCCAACCAAGACAGAATCTATGAAATTAGAATTTAGCAAAGAAGCACCTGGGAAAGCAGAATGTCCTGCACCTGCAGTACCCAAAGCAGAAGCAGTAAAAGTGAAAAACCCCAAATCCCAAGAAGCTAAGCCAAAGAGCAGTAAACCCCAGTCTAAAACACAAGGCTGCTCTAAGAGGAAAAGTGCAGTAAAGAATGCAAAAAAAAGCTGAAGTAGAGAGACGCTACAGTTGTATAAGTAGTATTTCTCTTTCTGTGATTGTCTGCTGTGTAGTGTGGTTGGATGAGTGCAGTGTCCTTCAAATTATTTACTTAAGACATAACTACACTGCTGTAGTTTTTCTGTAGGATTTTGAAATATCCCTTAATTGTTGTGAGCCGTGCATTTCCAACAGATTTAAGAAAACACATGTTAAGCTTTAGAATGCTTGCAAGTGGGATGCATACTTTCCCTCTTGTAATTATTTATTCATAAATAAACATGCAATATTGCTTATAACCCTCAAAATTGTATTCGTGGCGTCAAATTGTAACATACAAACTGCAATGCAGGGCAGTTATAATTGGGCCTGGGTTTTTTAAAGATTTCAAAATATATATAATGGCCTCTTCAAATATGCATAAAACACTTTAACAAACAGGATTTATCATAATTTAATTTAATTTCAAACAAATTAGCTAAATTGGCTGAAATTTGCAGCTAAGTAAACATGCATTGAATTTTAACTGGTCACCTATACACAATACCATCTTAATTATTATGTGTTGATGAGAAGAATATGCATAACTATTGCTGAAAATCTTGCAAGCAGTTGACTGGTACTTGGTAAATCTACACACAAACACATGCAGTTGTGTGTTTCTGTCATTGTGGGGACTTTCCATTAATAACCTCTAATATCATCTACTCTAAGCTTAACCACAGACACCAACGGCAACACTTAGATTAGCAAAATGTCAGCACAACGTAAAAATGTTGAACTTTCTGTCCTTATGGAGAGCACGCACACGCACGCACGCATGTTTTTGATCTTTCTTCTCAGCTACTTATTTCAGCAATAAGATTAATGTAGCAATTATTTGATGTGCAAAATAATTACACATAATTCAAAATCAGGGGATATTTAATTATAGGATATTTCATTTTGAAGTATCCCCTAATTTTTGTGAGCAGTGAAGATAAAACAGATACATATGAATCTATTTAAAGTAATTTACCTAAGACTTCCAAATGCCAATGACACCAGGAAAATGCAGAGTTTTTTATTTTATCTTTGTACAAAAGAGCGAATTTGGCATACAGATACATTCACTTGTCACAGTATTTTTTGTTGCTTTTGTGGGTTTAATTGTCAGATGAAAATTGTTACAGTTAAAATGTCTTAGGAACATACAGTAAAGCACTTTCTCTTTCTTTCATTTGTGGTTACTAATATCAATTTCCCAGAAAAAAATGTTTCATCCAAATAAGATACCCTAGGAATAGAAAACAGAAAGGAAACTAGCATGCAAATACAACATTTGTCAATAAGCTTCAAGAACTTTGAAGGAGGAAAATGGCTTGACAAAGTGATAGTCCAGATTGCCACAGTGCGGACACTGTTGCACATTGCTGTACTCTGAGAAATACTGCATGCCCACACGTACATCGATCACAGGCTTCCCACAGTGCTTGCAATTCAGTCTGGCCTGTGAGAACACACATACAGTTATAAAGCAATGGTACACATTTACAGAAACAATTACATTAATATAACAACAAATATAAATGAAAGCCTTCAATTTCAGCCCAGGGGAGCCTTGCAGAGTTTAGCATTTCACCTCATTTACTACAAGTATTTTAATCAATGATCCTAATTAGCAACATTTTCAGAAATAAAATAATTAATTGGCTTTAATTGGAAACACAAATCTTTGTTGGGCTGTGACCTTCAAGGAATCTCAGTTGACATCTACCATTTTTTAAAATGTAGTGTTTATATTAAATAATAAATGTACATTGACATTAAGTTATTTCATTTTTATATCAGTTAGAATTATATTGTATTGAACAAATCTCTGGCATTCATATGTTTATCAAACAAATATATAACACAATCAATATTTCAAACAACTCTATAAGGATAAAATACAAAGAGTAGTTTTGTGTAAATGCTGTGTAATATGGCAAGTTTGCTCCCAACATAGTACCATGTGGTAAAAATGAACATATCAATAAAAAGTGTATTTTATGCAATTATAAAACTACTACAGATACAACAAAAACTTTTTTTCTCAGTTTCTGAAAGATATAACACTTTTATACTTTGTGAGCAATATAGATTAGAACAGGTATGTTTTCAGCAGTCCCTTATGCCTGACATAATGTTTAGTGTTCAGCCAATTTTGTAACTAAAAACCAACGTTTATATTTTGGCGTACCATATGAAAGTTGCTAGATGCTGAAAAATATTAAAATATTAATTAAAATATTAAATAGTCTGGTTCCTTTCTGTGTAGAGTTCTGTGTCCATGTGGGTTTACTCCAAGTGCTCCGGTTCCATCCCACGGTACAAAGACTTTACTTTAAGACTTTTACTCCACAGGCTTTACTTTAATTGATTACACTAAAGTGGCCTTAGTGTGTGTATATGAGTATGTATGTATGATGGATCGGTGCCCTGTCTGGGGTTGTTCCTGCCTTGCTCAGGTTTGTTATATATATTCATTCATTCATTCATTCATTATCTTTTCCGCTTATTCCACTTGGGGTCGCTGGCCAGCCGGTGCCCACCCGGCAACTCTGGGCGCAAGGGCAGGAACAACCCCAGATGGGGCGCCAATCCATCGTAGGGCACACTCACACACACATGCACTCACACATTCATACACTAAGGGACATTTTTAGAGACACCAATTAACCTAACGTGCATGTCTTTGGACTGTGGGAGGAAACCGGAGGACCCGGAGTAAACCCACGCAGGCACGGGGAGGACATGCAGACTCCACACAGAAAGGTCCCAATTCACTCCAGGCTAGGATTGAACCAGCGACCTTCGTGCTGTGAGGCAGAGGTGCTAACCACTCAGCCACCGTGCTGCCCCACCTTGTAAATGTTAAAACTAATTAAAAAGGAACACACAAGTTAAGCACATTGCATAAAAAGAACAGTGTTGTAAAAAATTATTGCAGATTGATTACACCTGATAGTTCTAAGAAATCTCATGTTTTCTATAAAAGCTTCTAATCAGCTAAAGCAAATGATTCAAGCAATTGCTCTGCTTTTTTACATTTTACACAATTTTTACACTCATTTATTAATGTCTGCTGCTCAGACAGTGCATTGATTTAGTTGTTTGCTTTTGCAAACTCCTTGTGTTTTTTAGAGTGATGCCTCTGGATGAACTTGATTGTACTATTAGGTTTTGCAGTACTGACTCAAGCCTAGACTACTTTTGAATTGCAGATCTTTGCAGCTAGCATGCACAAATTTATGCTTCTTTTTAGACAGTTTTCACAAGTGATGTGCCATTAAAATAATTGGCTGTATTACCTCAAGGTTGTTTTTCTTAACAGCAAGTCAAATAAAAGTTCTGAGTCGTATCAGATGACGGTTCATGAAATAATATTTTCCAGTGGAGTGCCGGCCGGGCATATATTGGATAACCCTTGTGCACACCCACAAACATTTTATTCATTAATTAAATATTTATATAATGTTTACTACTGATATTTTCTCTCTAGTTCAGTTTCTCATTTGTGGAGGTGCACTCAGTGCGAGCGGTGAAGTTACGCCCGAGCAGCAACGCTGACGAGGGAAAGACAGAGCAGTGTGTGTCTAAACACACTCCCATCCTCCAATCAGACTCCAATCCTCCAAAAACTCTCACCTGGAACGTTGATGGAGAGCTGCTGGAGACTCAGGGAGAAGTACTCATACGGTACATGAACACTTTTACTCATGTAGTACATTACATTACACATACACCTCTATTTCCTGTAGTTTCTGACCAAATTTGCACACATTGGGGCAGGGATTTTGGCCCATTCCTCCATACAGATCTTCTCCAGAACTTTCAGGGCAGTCTCTAGACAACACTGAGTTTCTGCTCCCTCCAAATATTGGGTTCTATTATGTTCAGGTTGGAGACTGAATAGGGCACTTCAGGACCTTGAAATGCTTCTTATGGAGCCACTCATTAGTTGCTCTGGCTGTGTGCTTCGGATCATTGTCATGCTAGAAGACACAGCCATGAGCCATCTTTAATTGTCTTACTGAGGGAATGAGGTTGTTGGCCAAAATTCTGGTATACTGTACATGAACCCATTTATCTGCTTCTTAATATGGTGCAGTTGTTCCATCCTCCTGGAGGAAACACCCCCAAAGTATGATGTTTTTACCCCATGCTTCACATGGGGTGATGTTCTTGGGATTGTACTCATCCCTCTTCTTCCTCCATACACGGCGAGTGAAGTTCATATCAAAAACTCTATTTTGGTCTCATCAGACCACATGGCCTTCTCCCATGCCTCCTCTGGATCGAACTTCAAAAGGGACTGGACATTTGCTGGCTTGGGCAGGGGGACTTGTTTGCCCTGCAGGATTTTAATTCATGACTGCATAGTGTGTTACTAATGGTCATCTTTGAGACTGTGGTCCCAACTTTCTTCAGGTCATTGACCAGGGTCTCCCATGTAGTTCTGGTCTGATTCCTGTCTATTGCCTTTTGTCCTGTAGCCCATCTCAGCCTTGTGCAGGTCTACCATTTTGTCCATGGTGTCCTTAAACAGCTCCTTGGTCTTCGGCATAATGGAGAGGTTGGAGTGTGTTTGATTAAGTGTGTGGACAGGTGTCTTTCATACAAGTAACAAGTTTACACAGGTGCAATTAATACAGATAATGAGTAGGAGGGGTTTTTTTTAAATAAGAAAAATAGGTCTGTCAGAATTTCTGCTGGTCAAATACTTATTTTATGCAATAATTTGTTAATTAATTATTTAAAAATTTGATTTTCTGGATAATTTTTTAGATTCACAGTTGAGGTGTACCTACGATAAAAAAAATAAAATAATAAAAAAAAAACAGACCTCTGCATACTTTGTAGGTGGGAAAACTTGCAAAATCAGCAGTATACCAAATACTTATTTTCCTCATTGTGTGTGTGTGTGTGTGTGTGTGTGTATATATATATATATATATATACACACACACACACAATGGGGAAAA
>JAUZSU010189876.1:0-12128 GCA_034780255.1 Parotocinclus maculicauda
CGCTCACCCTGCTACAGTGACGGCTGCAGGGTTGGCAGCTACACATTCAGTGCCATGCAGCCAGTTACCAGCAGGGTGTGCTCTTATAAGACAGGCTGTCCCAGCTGTAACCATAAAATAAAGACAGGTAAGAAATGATGCATAACCCTTATCTATATTTTTCTGATAATAGTTTTATTGCTAATTAATTATTAACTGGCATGGTAGTCTATTACAGTAGTACATAAGTATTTGAAGGACATGACCGAAGTTGAGAATGGCACACATTTTTTTGTTTAGCCTTTTGTCAGATGTTTATATGGTATAATGGAATAGAAGTATAAACGTTCCATATGTTTTTATTTATTTTTTATTTTTTATTGACGAATAAATACAGTTTAAGTAGTAGTACTTCAATATCTGTGCAATTCGCCTCAGCATTCTGGATATCAGTGTCTGGGTAAAATCAGTGTCACTGCTTAATGAGTGCTCATTTCTGGGTTTTAGTTTGTCCACCCTCTTTCTGAGGTTTAAACACAGATTCTGAATGTAATTGAGACCTGAGTTTCAGTGTTTTTCAATGAGTTTCAAAATTACAATATGACATGGTGCTCCATCATGCTGGAAAAAAGTCATCTGCAGTCCAATCCCTATACTTTTTCTTGAAGTTTATTTGCTTCCTTTTGTGGCACCAAGCCATCTTCCAAAAGTCTTCTAAAAGTCTCATTGTGCATTCAGATGCACTCACGCCTGCCCTCTGCCATTCCTGGGCAAGCTCTGCAGTGGTGGTGAACTGGTCTCATAGCTGCATCCTTTTTAGCAGAAGGTCCTTACACTTGCTTGACTTTCTTAGATGCCCTGAAGCCTTACTTCATACTTCACTGCAATTGAACCACTCTCCTTGAAGTTACTGATGATTCAATAAATGGTTGATTGGGCTTCCATCTTACAAACAGCAATGTCCTTACCTGTGAAACCATGTTGATGCAATACAATGATGACTGCATGTGTTTCCTTGGAGGTAGCCATGGTTAACGAAAGAACTTAAAAGCTCCATTACCCCTTTAAAGCAACCACCCTGCAAAAATTTGTGCCATTGTCTGAACTTTTGGCCATGACTGTAGATTTTCATAACCATCTAACCAGCAAAGTCTAATAATTTAAGAACTAATTTAGTTATTTTATCTATAATCCAAATCTCTTTGTGTTACGAGATGTGGTGGTAGGACCCAAGGATGCGGGATAGACGAAATCCCACGACGTATAATAATAATGGGGAAACAATATAGAAAAACTAAAAGGGGATTATGACAAACAAAAGGATGAAATGGGGCACCGCTTGTGTTTTGTCCCAAATGGGACCAACGCGTGAACTGATTATGAGAGGGCGCCGAGCGCCAATGGGGCAAGCGTGCAGAGAGCACGATTTGGGACGTCTCCCAAGTGGCGAGGCACGGAGGTTGTCCGAACGCGCATGTAGCGTGGAAAAGCCATGCCGGGGCGCATATAATTCAAACGCGCAGCCGGGTGGCCTCTCTGCCGGGGCGTGTCTCTTTACGAGAGGGCAGCTGACTAGAGTGGGACTCAAAAGAGCACAAAAGGTCCCGAAGCACCAGGGGGCAAGCGGGAGTTCAGGCGCACATGTGGCGCGAGTAAACCAAGCCGGGGTGCATATAATTTAAATGCGCAGTCGGGTGCCCACTCGAGCCGGGGCGTGTCTCATTACAAGAGGGCAGCCGACTGGAGTGAGGCTCAAAAGAGCGCAGAGGGCGCCGGAGCACCGGGAAGCCATGCCGGGGCGCGTATAATTCAAACGCGCAGCCGGGTGGCCACTCTAGCCGGAGCGTGTCTCATTACGAGAGGGCAGCCGACTGGAGTGAGGCTCAAAAGCCATAGGGCGAGCGTGAGCTCGGGCGCACGTGTGGCGCGAGTAAGCCAAGCCGGGGCGCATCCCATTCAGGTCCCATATAACACTTTGTTTGGGATTCTATTAAACTCTGATAATATGCCTTCCAACACCTGCACAATACTTGTTTTTTTTGGTCTGTTTAATATTATTAAGTGTTACTTAGTCTTTATAAATCATTTGATGATGTCAATGTTATTAATCTAAAATACTGCTCTGAATTATTTTACTTTAGAAAGCTACCCTTCACCTCAAGGAGATCACAATTCCCCACTGCTTGTACCACCGGCCTTGCCCCTTTCTGGATCCCCATTACCTATGTTAAGCCCATCCACCCCAGTTCTGCCGCGTCTTGTATCCACTCTCACAGGCAACAAAGAGACAGATGTCAGGCTTCAAGGGGCAAGAAAATGTCCTCAAAATACCAAACCAACCAATGGCTCCATTGGCATGGGTCCCAGTAAACTGTCCCAGAAACAGCCTATGTCAAGCTCAGCAAGTGCCAAACAACAGAAAAACGTCAGTCATCCTCGCACTACAAATGGCTGGCATCCTTTTGGAGAACCCACAGAAAAAGAAGTCTACATCGCCGTAAGTTGTTCTTTCATTGCTGGTTAGCGTGGCTTGCAACCCAAAACCTTTTCCAGTAAAAATGCATTATTCTGCAGGGGCAGGATGAGACTGCAGTGCGACTGTGTTACGAAGGAGTACAACGAGACGGAGAGGTGATTCGGGTCAGGGACACAGTGTTGCTGCGCTCTGGGCAACGCAAAAAGTCATTACCTTATGTGGCTAAAATATCAGCTTTGTGGAACGACCCTAAGACAGGTGAGACAGTTACATAGTATACAGTTTTCATTTGTATTGGATTCAATATACTCTTTTTTTTCTGAAATTAACTCTGATTTTGTCTTATATACATATGTATGTATGTGGGTGGGTGTGTGGGTTGGATGGGTGTGTGGGTTGGATGGGTGGGTGGATGGGTTGGATGGAAGTTAGTTAGTTGTAGAATGTTAGAATAGAATGTTATATTTTGCTTAACTTGCCTTCCCTTATTTATGTTTAACAGGTTGTGTTCCTCTGAAAGCAATATCGTCTTTAATGAGTAAACTCAAATATTGTTAATTCAACATTTTATGTAATTATGTGTAATTCTCATTAAATTCCCTTTTGCCTTTTTAATGTCAGGAGAGCTGATGATGAGTCTGTTCTGGTACTATCGACCTGAGCACACACAGGGAGGCAGAGATCCCAGCACACACTGTGAGGTCAGACTCGCAAACCAGACAGTGCCTGATCGGTAACTCACAAATGTTAGATTTATTATGTGGTAAATACCTATCCATTAGGTCTTAATCTGCATTTTGTGTTGTACTGCTATGAATTTCCAATTTTATTTAGCAGTTGGAATATCAATTTTATTAAAGAAAATAAATCTAAATATTTGACTGAAAAAATATATTGTTATGAAAAAAAGTGAATGGAAAACCTGTTTGAACATTTAATTGTAAACAAACACATACTGCATTTTTAATTTGACCTGTTGTCTGTCCATGTTTACACTAGGTCATTTCATGGTTTTTGAGTATCAGGATTATATCAGGATAGGGATAATGATTTTCATTCCAGTGGTGTATTGAACAAGAAACCTGGATTACTGCAGATGGAACTCTATCATCTTTAGCAACAAATCCATGTGCAGACAGTGGTCGGGTTTGAGTATTTAGGCTAAGTGATGAGTGCTTCAAACCTGCCTTTGGCACATTTCTTAAACTGCTTGTGTGATATTGTTGATGTGATGACCATGACATAAGACAGTCTGTCTAGTCGTGATATAAGTTAAACTAACGACTCAGCAAGATGTGCAGGACATCCTGCAGCTTCATGTGTTCCCTCTCATGAGTGTTTCTTCACCAGACTGCAAAACTTCCGTGGCTTGCCCGGTCACCAGATTTATCATAATTTAAGTCTATGTGAGGCCAGCTGGGTTGCCAGCTTTGGCAGCTCATGAGTGTGCATGATCTACTGGCCTATCTGTGGAAAAAAGTGCTACTGGATTTTTTATGCCTCCATGCTCAATCTTATCTTACCTTTATCCAGGCTAGAGGTGGACCAACAGGGTCCTAGGCTCTTTCCTATAGTTTTCCCCAATAAACATATCTTCACACTCTAATGACTCACAAATATCATAACTACATTTGAACATATAAAGTTTTCTACTTCTTGGTGAGTTTTTTCGGGTATTGTAGTTTTGACAGCCTTTGTCTTTTAAAAATGAACTCCTGAAGCTGGCATTTTCCTCTTAGATTAAGGAAATTTGTAAAACTGCAACTTTCAGCAAACACTCTTTGAAGCAAACACTTTTTGCAAAAAAAAACAAAAAAACCAGCAACAACAAAATCTGTAAACAACAGAGAAATTGGGAAGTCCAGTGTTTTGAGCTGATTTATATTTTGTGCTGGATACAGCTGACTGGAAACAGTTTTGAGTGCTAATGCATATTGTAAATATTTTATGACAGTTCATTCCATGTAGCCTAGAAGACAAATGAAATGTCACAGTGTAAATGGGGTCTTTGTCAGTAACATAACAGAAATCTATATGAAATATAAATATATTTTGACCCAATCTTGCCAATGACAACCACAGTGCTTACTGCCATTTTACACTTTTTTCAGAATGAAATATTCGCCTCTCGGCATCAAGATGAAAACAGTGTGGCTTGTATTGAGGACAGATGTTATGTTTTACCTTTAGCACAGTACTGTAGGTGAGTATTGCTAAATTACTAATATAGCATTTTAACATGAACAGAAGGTACTAGAGACTGATTTTGACAACACTGCCGTTTTTATGTTGCAGATTTTGTGCCTTGGTAAAGCGCCGCTCAGAGGGCATGCCCAATACTATCCCAATGGTGCCACGGCCCTCCGACAGTGCCGTCCCATCTCACCGCCTTGTGCCCGAAGACGTTGATCCTGACATGGTTTACCTGTGCCGCCACGTCTACGACTTCCGCTACGGCCGCATACTTAAAAACCCACAGTAAGGGTGTTATCCAGCTGGCAGCAAACATACACCTGCACCTCACACATGATGGAAATTCTCCATACTAAGATCCCTGTGCAACCTACTGGTCTGTTTTGATTTGGGCATCATGGTTTACTGCTGGAAACATACGCTATCTGTTTTCTTACAATTTCCTTTAATGTAAAGTTGAGGCTAAAATGGGTTTCAGCCACTAAAGAAACAATCCATTCTATTCAAACAAACACTGGAAGTTTAAGGAGCTATGTCAGAAACAAACACTGTTATTAATCCAAAGTAAATTACAGTTTAGTGCATTCGCAATTGGATTTTGCAGTGGAATTAAAAAATTTAGCAATCCTCTCCCCTTGTGCTGGATTGAGACACTGAACAACATCGATGATGCTGTTTTTAGAAGCAAAGGGTCTTAATTTGTCACATATTTAGATCTACTGAGAATCTTCAACTCCAGTTTAGTAGGGTGGATTGTACAAGAGGAACAATGAGTACAATGTTTGTTTGTTTGAAGGAGTAGTAAATTATGCCATTTTCATTAAATGGAATGGACACTATCCATCAATATATCATATCCAATCTTACTTGGATTCATTCACGTGCATCAGCTGCACACATCCATACATTTGATAGAATCATTACAAATCTCATGCTGGATTTGACATTGATTTACGCTTCATATACAGGAGTTTGGTATCAGCTCCATCATCTGTCTACTTCACATCACTTTACCTGACCATGCGATTGGTTTAGAAATGTCATGATTGGTGCATTGGAATCACCGGACTGGCAGTCATTTAATGAAGAATTTACTCCTCGAGATGAATGGCATCTGATTGACACATTTTTCTTCTTAGTGGACTTTTTATCTTACTCTGTTTTACACTATTGTTTTAAATCAGCTGCCTAAATAGGTGTCAGTGTGTCACGTTTGGTATTGTATCGGCTTCTATTCACACATTAGCTAACCAGAAAATTACCCAGACATTGCACAAGGAAAATAATTCTTAAAATTGTATTCCAGTCTATCCCAGATATCCACTGTGGCATGCACTCACCCTTAAGCCATATTCCCATATGTTGTTTGTAAACCTCCGGGTAAAAGTGTATGTACAAATAGGGATGTTCTTCATTATGTCTTTATTACTTACAGGCAACTCTGTAGGCAGATAGATTGATCCAGTCCTCTAAGTAATCCGCTTGTGTACTAAACTAACCAAAGGTCAGCACAGTGCTACTAGCTATTCTGTTCTAGCTACTCAATCCCCCAGTGTCTGCAGGCATGGTTTAAATCCACAGATTGAAGAAGGTGTGCGGTTTTGGGCAAATATGTTTATGTATTGAAAGGAGAACTGAAGAGGCATAATGAATTTATTTTGAATATTTATTTTTGTAAATCCTGCGTGTGTCCTGTTTTCAAATTGCACTAATCCATTCCTTTTTTTTGTTTTATTAATCTCTCTGCTAGTAATACTGCTTTACATTAATAGCTCTGATTCTGTCAACACCTGTGCCAGTGATTTGGTCAGAAATCGTTTTATTTTTATTTATCACAGACTTTCAATTTCAGCAGTCAAAAGGAATGATGTTATTTGTGAATGCAGCAACTTTCTTTGACTCTAGAGTTATCCCCTTTTGAGACATCACATATGACCTAGAATAGCATATCATTATTTTAAGTAATCCTCTTTATTAATACACATAGTTGCTACAACTTTCAGTAAATAATAAGATACAGAAAGACACATCGCTGTTTAATTTAACGTTCCAGCCTAAAGGTGTTGCTGTTTATAACTGGTGCCTACTTTTACTGCAGCATCACCTGTGACAAATTCTGTAGGACGATGCAATATATTAAAACCAGTTTTTAAAGTCTCATGCATTTAATTGATGCTAAACTTGTGTTCTAATAGAATTACTTTTTGTGAATCCAATTGTGTTGGATGAATCAGAGCTTCAATGGTAAAAGATCAAATCTTTAGAATGTGTATATAATACAGTAAAATGGATCAATGAAGACAATGAAAACAACCTTTATGCTTTGAACAAAGTGACTAACAGATGGCACTTTCAAAATGTCAAAACTCCAGGGACAAATTGCACCAACAGGTCTTAGTTAAGTCAGCCATACTGCTTAATGTGATGGCGATTGCGCAAGCGGACCAAGGCCATTTCAACTGTAAAAGTACATTTAACCATGAAATGTAATTCAATCAGGGAAGTAGGACTGTACCTTTGAAACAAACTGTATGCACTGTCCAAAACACACAAGCATGTGCACTCATATTCTGCCAAATATGCTTCAATGCTCTTTTTTTTTTAACTAACACAATGATCATCAGTGAATTTTTAAGAGTGGCTTAGCGGATATATATCTCATATCACATCTTCCAGAGAGTGACTTGCCCAAACTTCCATATTTTACCGAGTACTATTTTAAATACAGCACAATGAACTACATACTATTAGACTTGAACTTGCGCTCAGCTGGCTATAAATTTTACAACTGGTCCCAGTTACAATGTGACTTTTGTCAGCTTGGTCTACAATTTGGGATTTTCAGTCCTGTTGTTGCATCTGGCTGCAGGTTATTTGAAGTAATCCCATGTTAGAGCTTTCATATTGTAAACACCGTATCGATTCTATATTATAACCATACTTTTGTATTAGTTAGAAACTTTTTCGAGGCCATTTTTGATGGCTTTCTTCATATACAGTTAGCTCCTGAATTATTGACACCCTTGGTGAAGAAAATCATTAATTAGCTCAATTTCACACTGGTAATATGAGAGAAATCGAGCCTGTAAATGACATAAATGATTTGAATATGATGGTTGATTTGAGTCTTGCACCCTGTGCAAACGGATAGGCTTTGGAGCCAGGGTGAGATTGAGCAGGTATAGAAAATGAATAATAAGGTATAAGAAATAAAAACCCTTCTCAAAAATCTTTATTTACAGTGAAACCACATATTTAATTTGCTATTTCATGTAGTCATTTTCTAGATGGTTTTATTTAAAGGGGGGGAGGGGCGTTGCTGCAATTATGCATATGATGAGCAGGTTTTCTCTCAAAATGATAACATTAATATAATGAAGAACGTTTTGATGTTCTTAAATTTTACCTGGAAACAAAATACTTTATTAAGCCTATTTCTAAAAGTAGAAATGAAATCTATTTTTTGCGAATATTTTTGAGGAATCTATTTCAAACAAAACCCTTGTATTGTTTTATTGACAAACAAACTCTTTTAATGTGGATTATGAATCATACTAACCAAATATGCATAAGATAAAACATTGGCAGTGTTGAATTTTGTTCGGTTGATCCAAAGGTTTTGGAGTGTGAGTCGTTACTGAAAAGGAAATGAAATGTACATATCTTGAATACTGAAGAATCACCTGACCATTGTCAATGTTGCACATTATGTAACTATTTAAAGATGTTATTTAACATTGAGTATAGAAATTACACTGCTCACAAAAATGTAGAGGATATTTCATTGTGGTATATCTCATTTTAAAGTATCCCATTATATTTGTGAGCAGTATATATAGATACCTATATTTCAGCTTATCAAATCACCTTAGTTCAAAAGTGTTTAAAGTGTTGCAATACTTGTCAGTGAACTGCATATTACCTGATTTTTGTGTTTATAATTTATTAATTTTTTAGTAGTATAAATAAGAGCTGAAATTGTTTTATTAATGGAGTACCAGGCATCAAGAGTTAAAGACCAAAGTACCCTCTTTAACTGGTGCCCCATTGTGTGTATATTGCAATGATTTGTGGTGGCTCAGTAACTTGTAACTGTACAACACTGTTACTGTCAGTGCAGAACGATTGTCTCATCAAACCAACCTGGATTTCTACAAAACCACCATAGCACAGAGATCACTGTTAAATGGTATAACAAGCATCATATTAAACACACTTTCTCAGTCAGGATCTTAAACTGATGATGCTTTTTGGGAAACTCGTCCCAAATAGGTACTTCAATGCTCAGTAACTGTGAATCCGTTTCATAGTATCTTAATTTTCATAGGTGGCCTTTTCTTTTTACTGTTTGTTATAGAGGAAATTATCTGAATGTTACTTAAGTACGCTTATAAACTGCAGTTACAAATATGGCAGGAAAACAAAGGAAACATCAGCCTGCTGTGTTGTGAAAACTAGCTTTATATTCTGGGACACAGAGTCAGCTCATTGTCCTTATTGTTGTCTAATTTTTCACGTTTGAAAACGGCATTTATTTTCAGATTTTAAATCCGGTGATCCCTCAAGAATGACACCAGTGTTCCTTAATATTTGTTGAACACTAGATCACAAGATAGAGTGAGAGCTGTATGGTGTCTCATCTTTTACAGCAGGCTTTTTAATCACAGTGAGCAACTTAGCAGACTGCAAGAAGGCTCATATTTAATATTCTGCAGATAAATAATTCAGAATTTGTTTTATATACATTTGTGGAAAAGCAGTGGTATGACTGCCTTTACTTACAGTGCGTTTTTATTTGCAGCCTGTGACTATCTACACTGAAACCTTTTTTTTTTTTTTTTTTCAGTTTTCTATTAAGTTCAGAGTTTCATTTCAAGCACACTGACCAAAATCAAGAAACATGTTGTATTTTGGATTTCCCTAATTATAATTAGTACTGAGATTCAATTTCATCTGTTATCTGGGTTGCTTCTTCAAGGCTTATTGCTAACATATATTTTGATAGTGTGGAAAATGGATATCAGAGCTTATTTTTAAATTAGGGCTATGGGAAATGTTTTTATCAGTGTCGCTTAGTCCTGCACTCTTGTCTGATGTTTTTTTTTTTTCAATGACAACAAGAATCCCTGCTGATTATTGTGAAAATGAGTATTTATAAAAATCTTTTGTTAAAACCTGTTTCAAGTGTCTTTACTGCTTTTTTAAAAAAAAATTTCACATTTTTGAAATGTTTGTTTGCACATTTTTATTATTATAATTGGACTATTTACAATGCAAACCTTGCACATACAAAGGAACAATGAATAGCAAATAGCAATTACTTAATTGACATAACATGAGACTAGAGAAACAAGGTGAAAAGAAGTTCCTGAGCATAAAAAAGTATGGGGAAAGGATGGGGACATCCATGGACATTGACTGACAGAGGTTTTATGTAGTGAGATCTAAACACATTTGCAAATATGATTAATTATAGCTTACATTTGTTATTATTAAATATAATTATATGAATATTATATTAGTGTATTGCTTCTGATTCTGCTTTGTTTGTTTCACTTTTACGGTATACTATATTGAATTGGCTAGTGTGAACAATATTGCATTTTCCCAAATGGTACTCATTAAGTAATTTAAAAACACAAATATGCTATTGAGTCGATTTTAAAAATAGCTATACATTTTAGATATGAATCCTATAGAGAGTATTTGGTCTCACATTAAACTCAAACTAACTGGGTCTCATTTTTCAATTACTTGTCAACTGTTTGAAGCCAAAACCATTGAGTGGAGCGATCCTCCTATCCCATCATACCATCAAACTCAAACATTTAAGGAAATCAAATATTTTCTTATATATAGTCTTCTTATATTTACATTCTCAGTCCGTCTCTTCACATTAATCTTCCACGGTTAATCCAGCAAGTGTCTAAAAGTCTCAATAAGGCCAGACTTTTTAAATTGCTTGTTCCTCGGATGCCCCTGCCTGAATCTACTGAGATGGGAGGAAAAAAAAAAAAATCTTTATTTTTCAGCACTTTTCAATTTCTCGAGGACTATGTGGAATCAATACAAGGAAGGAGGAAGAAATAAAAATATTTTTTTTATTTAAAAATGCAATTTCTTTAACCTACAATTAAATTAAAGTGAAGCTGGAAAAAATAAAATGAACTGAAGAAAGCGGTTGGCTCTCCACCCGAGGGCGGAAAAAGCTAAAAAATAAAATAAAATACAAAATAAAAATAAAAATAATCTTCAACCATTGGTGCTGCGGCGGATCCGAGAAATACAAAAAAACCACCAGAGATCAGGTATTATTTTGGTGGTGGATTATTCTCAGCACCGATGTGGTTATGGTGTGTTAATTTGTGTTGCACTGGTATGAGTGGATCAGAAACAGCAGTGCTGCTGGAGTTTTTACACACTAAACACTTATAACAGTGCAACTCATTCTAACATACCCACATCACATTGATGTCACCGCCATGCTGAGAAACTACCACCCAACCACTAGAGATTCATACCTACCACTGTCAAAAACTGGTACTCAGTTTTGATTAATAGAGTCTTGTAAAACATCAAATGAAAAAAGTTAGGGCAGTATGAAAAATGCTTAATCCACTAAGACCTGCACAACACTAACAGACCCCCCCAAAACATCAGTGTCGCTGCAGTGCTGAGAGAACGATCCACTACCCAAATAGTACTTGAGTTGTGGCGGTCCATGACAGGGCAGGGTAACAAGAACTAACAAAATACAGTGGAACCTCAGAATTCTAACTTCATTGGTTCCAGCTTGTATGTACCATAGGGGATGCATTTAGCACCTGTATCCAAGAGCATTAGTCTCCCAAAGGACTGTGTCTTGACATGTGTCTTGGAGGCAGCACTTTATGGCCTTTACTTCTTACTGCTAGTAAAAGCAGTGTGTGTATGTTAACTGGAAGTAAACTTAGATAAAACCGGGCTGACATCAGTTTAAAAATACAGTGTAGGGATGCATGGGTTACACACGTGGCAGTGTCTTCCATTTGGGCCTGTCTCACACAAACGCATTCTTGGCCATGTCTGAGGTAGGGGAGGTTGGTATGGAACACCACCATCCCAGTGCAGCAACAGCGACCCCTTTCAAGCCCTGAATAATGCACTGGCATCATGTCTAGGGTACACATTTGCCTTTACTCCAATGTTATCAGGATAGGCTCCAGACTCCAAACCACCACCTCTTCAAACAGTATAAGATCTAGGCTAGAATCAATTTTCAAGCATTAATAATATTTAGTGAGGCGACATGGTGGTGTGTGGTTAGGACTGGCACCTAAAAGCTCCATACATTTACATTTATGTCATTTAGCAGACGCCCTTATCCAATTCATACAGTCTTACAATTCAAGCAATAGTGGGTCAAGGGCCTTGCTCAGGGACCCAACTGTAGCAGAGGTGGGATTTGAATCCTGAACCTTCTGGTCCATAATCCAGTACC